>JABUQX010045924.1:22500-67545 GCA_015478945.1 Trachelipus rathkii
TATATATATATAATATATATATATATATATATATATCTATATATAGTAATCTTCGGCAGCTACTTAAACAGTCTTCAGTAAAAAAGTTAGAGCTGTTTTACGGCACAGTGGATCAGTAAAGTTTAGGGTTACTTTTACGGTACGGGACAGTTGAGTCAACGAGCCCCCTAAAATGGAGTATTTTACCCTTTTTAGGGGGCTCGAGCCGATGGTGGACGGAGGGGGGACGTTTCATACCCGGAGGGGATGGACGGGCGGGTCCCCCGCGACACCCCAAGACCAAAACGAGCGGGGGTTCCGGAGACCATCCCTGGAGGGGGGATTAGTCCACCCGTAGTCCACTTAGAGGCCGACTGAGGCCCCGACTGCCTACATCGGGGCGGACTACCCATGGGTATTCGTTAGTGATATACCCCAAAAAACAATAAATCCAAAAAATGAGTACTTTTTGGGACATTTATTCGCAACAATCTATTCGTACTCTATAAATCTCAAAACCATTTGGGACATTTGATTATATATATATATATATATACTATATATTAATATATATATATATATATATTATATATATATATATATATTATATATATATATTATATATATATATATAATATATATATATATATATATACTATGTATCGATATTACCAAATATCGATTTTATGTATCGATATAACAAAGTATCGATTTTCGATTTAATCGAACCCAACAAATATCGAAAATAAACTCTAAAAAAATTAGTGCTGCCGAAAAGTAAAATTTTACCTATATATATATATATATATATATATATATATATATATATATATATATATATATATATATATATATATATATATATATATATATATATATATATTATATATATATATTATATATATATATATATTTTATATATATATATATATATATATATAGTCCAAATTATCAACTTCCACATTTAAATACCAACATGATATGGATGAGTGGATCGACTATTGCATTTCTAAAAATTATATCTTACCCTACATTTTCATATTTCAAACGCATTACTACATCGAATCATAGTCAATTACACAACCCTGGATATATTGGTCTCTGATAATGCGGTAGAATATAAGTCTGATTTCTTTAAACAACAACTCTAAATAAGTAGAAATTATAGTATGATCCTGGTAATTATTTACAATAAGTGCCTCTAAACAGATTTTTATAAAAATCACAGCATAGACCCCAACAAAATAATGAATAAAAAAAAAATTATTTGTCTGTCTCTATAGGAAAAAAAATTGCAGCCTCTCAAAGTTTTGCATTTTCCCATAGGGTTTTCTTATTAAAAAACTGAACGGACCTTGAGATTGGTTTAGGACTATCCTAGTTCAGGTTACAATAAAATTTGTTAAGTATACACAGAATACTTAACAAAACATATAACCTGAACTAGTAGGATCCTAAACCGAGACCTAACCTGGATTTATCGACGATGGCATAAACCTAGACCTAACCTAGATCCATTCAGGTTAAGTCTCAGTTTAGGACCCTAAAAGTTCAGGTCATGATGTTTTATTAAGTACTTAAATCTTATTGTAACCTGAATTAGGATGGTCCTAAACCGATCACGAAGCCCATTCATTTTTTTTATAAGAAAACCCTATTGGAAAATGCCATACTTTGAGAGGCTGTAGCTTTTTTTCCTAAAAAGACTGACAAATATATTTTTTTTATTCTTCATTATTTTTTTGGGGTCTATGCTATGATTTTCATAAAAATCTATTTAGAGGCACTTATTGTAAATAATTACCGGATCCCCTATCAGCAACAGTTTATTAGAGAAAGAGAACAATAAGATTGAGAATTTCCTAGGACATTTTGTGAATAAACAAGGAACAAATTGGTCCACATGTCTGCCTTTTGCCCAGCTGTTTAGATAGCACTTTCAATGAAACTCTTGGTGATTCCCCTCACTGCGTTTTACACTTATAATAAAAGACCTCCTTATGATATTAAAAATTATGTAACTTCTTTGCTTTTACTCTGTGCTTTACTAAGCCTTGTATTTTGTCATATTTTGTCTATAGTTTTAGTTTCAATAGAGTAGAAATAAAGCGTGAGTGTATAGGACAATAGCAAATACCAAACTTGCTATAGAAAGATTTCTTTTTCTTTTTCAGTATTATGTAATGTACTTGGTCATATTCAAAATTTAAGTTAATTATAAGTAAGTTTTAGAATTTTAGTAATTTTTTCAGGAATAACAGTGACTGTTGACATGACCATACTTTGTGCTGTTTCTTTTGAGGCATTTATTTTGTGACTTCAATATTATTTACAGTAATAAATTGACGCAATAATTATCTTTATTTCAAGATGTCATTTGTTCATGGTAAGTAATTTTTTACAATATAGAAATTATTCTTTTTAAAATTTTTTTTTTTTTTTTTTTTATAGAAATGCAGAGTAATATATATACTGTGGTAGATGTAATTTTTTTTTTCTCAATCAGATTTTAATTAGATCATATAAATTATGTAGCTAAATATTAACATTATATATATATATATATATATATATAATATATATAATATATATATATATATTATATATATATAATATATATATATATATATATATATATATATTATATATATATATATATATATATATTATATATCAGAGCTGGGCGTTGCGCCACAGAGTTGCGCCTATGCGCCTATGGCGCACTATCAATTTGTATGCGCATAGGCGCAACAATTTTTAAAAAGGCGGACTAAGCAAAGGCGCACAGCCAATTCTTTGCGCCTATAGCCGCGCCTATGAACAGGAACAAAGCATTTTTTTTACCCTTAAAAGTTAGAACTTAGAAGCGTGGCAAACTTGTATCATTATAAAAACAAGTGCAAAACTTTATTATATATATATATATATATATATATATATATATGTATTATATTAATATATATATAGTATATATATATATATATATATATATATAATATATATTATATATATATATATATATATATTATATATATAACTAGTTCAGTAGTTCTTAACTGAAAAATAAATTGGCAACTATGGCCTCCTGAAAATTTTCACTTCTTCAGCGCTCGTGCTGAACCTCTTGGGGGAAAAACATGGACCACAAGGACATTGAGGAGGAAGAGGACGTGTAGAATATTAGTTTTACGGTGTTTTAATTACAAAAATTATTAAATGTGTTTTTCTCCCTTATAAAAGCATGCTTTTATTTTCGGCATCTAAGTTTACTTTGGCAAATAATTTTAGGCGAACATCCACCGGCCAGCCAAAAAGTCCGCAGGCGCAAAGGGCATAGGCGCTTGCCGCATTGATGTGACCAAAAATAAAGGCGGCATAGGCGCTAGGCGCACTAGGTCCGGCGGCATAGGCGCAGGCGCACTCAAAAAAATTATAGGCGCACCCAGCTCTGATATATATATACCAGTATATATATTATATAATATATATATATATATAATATATATATATATATATTATATATATATTATATATATATATATATATATATATATATATATATATATATATATATATATATATATATATATATATATATAATATATATATATATATATAATTGATATATATATATATATATATAATATATATATATATATATATGGTATTTGTGAGTGAGAACCTCACATCACTGATTTTTATAAAATTTGCATAAAATACTTAGTGTGTGTTAATACAGATGCTAAAAGCAAAAGAAAGCTTCACAAATGAATATAACACAATTTAATCATGTGCAGAATAGACACATTCTACCCTATTACATTAAGCGTCTTGTGTTTAGTGGGCCACAAATGAACTGAGCTGGTTGCCAGAACTCTCAAAAGGAATGTAATTCCCATAGTTCAAGTAAAGTTTTCTCTTCAAAAGGTATAAATATTTATAATCATTTTATTATATAGCTACATGCGTGATTCTATGTGAAATCAACCATACAAAAACTCTTGATCTCTTTGATTTTCACAATTTTTTGCATCCCGATAGATCTTATTGAGAAAATGAAAATGATCTTTATCCTAAGTTCATAGGTCAAACGGTTCCGAAGTCACAGGTCATGAAACTTTGACCGACCATTTCATTTTTGAGAGGTCAAGGCAAACTTTGAAGTTAAATATTTCAGCCTATACTATCTCTGTAAAGGAGATACAAAAGGGAGAATGAAGTTCTTTTCAAACAATACATACCTGTATGATCACTTTCCAACAAAGCCAACCCAGCAAGTGCTCCTATAATATATCCAAATCTAAATTATAACAAACTAGAAATAGTACAAGACAAGGTTTTGAAAGCAATCACAGGCTGTCTCTCTATTGCACTAACCACTTACCTCCAATCAGAAATAAAAAAATCTCAATTTGATAAGTACTTAGATAGTAGGGCCCTGGTCTTCCTTGACCACACATTTCACCTTTCTTAATACACTATAGCTCCTAGAGTTAAAAATCATACACCACCTTCATATCATACTACTTACACATCTTAAACCCTCCCATCCAGCATTTGCATATATAAAACAAATAACCCACCACTCCATAACACCATCTCTCACAAACACAATCCTTCAAAACTCCCTACAGATTTGTCTGAAAGAACTGATCAAGGTATGCCTGGTCGGACTTCTCTTAAGATATCTCTTCCTCCAAGAATACAAGCATAGCTTTGACAGAGACCCAAATCTGTTCTGCCCATGGTTACAAAAAACTCAGTTTTTTTTTTTTTTTTATACTGCCCAACTGAACAGCATAACATTTGGCTTTCAATTTAATATTAATGAATCTGATGTTCTATTTTTTTTTTTTTTTTGAATTTGAAATATCCACATCCAATGCAATTATTAAATGAGATTTTTGAGGATGTATAAAATAGTTTTTTTTTTTATACAGTTAACCACCGCTCATGGGCAGAGCCCTAATCAAGGAGGGGGTGTTCTCAATTTTTTGTCTTGAGCAAGAGCTGGAGCCAATATAGGAATATACCCACACTCACACAACTTGACGCAGTGACGAACCTGGGTCTGCGTCACTTAGTTGGCGATGGTGCTGCTACTAGTCCGCTGAGCTTGTTATCACTGGTCGCTTGTCTGGTTGCTTGAGAGTTAATTCCTTGCTCTATTCTTTTTTTATTTTATCTGATTCTCTATCTTTCTCTCTAAATTTTCTTCTATTTTCTTATTTATATAATTAAATAATTCATTTATAATATTTGTTTTGTTGTTTTTTTTCTCAATTTTTTTAATTTTTACTTAACCTTATATCATATAAAGCTATAGGAATTCTTAATTATGTATTTATCTTTTGCTTTTTTTTCCTTTTTTTTTTTTTTTTTTTTCTCTGTATATATATATATATGTTTTTTTATATTTAATTTTTGTTTTAAATTTATATTAAATTTTCATATATTTTTAGGGACTTTCTCTAATATTTCTAAAATAACAATCTTTAGTTCTAATTTTTTTCATGTTGTCTACTTCATATATATCTATTTTCTTCCTCTATTTACCTTCCTCAAACTTCGAGTCCCTCGTTGCCATCTCTTGTGTTTCTTGTGGTCTTTTTTTTTTCTGTTTTCTAATTCTTTTTATATATTCTTTCTTTTCTTTTCCGATTCTTCTTTTCATTATTGCGTCCGGGCTTTCCGATCGCGACGTCATTTCTCATAAGTTGGTATTTTTCTTAGATTTTGATTTTATATTTTTTTGATTACTGGAGATAAGAAATATTTAATTTATATGATATATATGTTTCTATATATATTATTAATATATATAATATATATTGTAATATAGTAAGTATAATATAATAGTAATTATATATATATATAATATAATATATATATATATATATAGATACTAATAATTAATCTGGCTTGAAAAAAAATTGTGGGTACGTGTATGGGTATTGTGGTGCATTATTATATATATTATTGTATAGTATGAGTATATACTATAATATATATTTAGTATATAAATAGTATATATCTTCATCTAACCGACTTTTAAGTACATATATTATTATTTATATTATATAGTAGTATATATATTAAGTTTGGGGTGTTTTTGTACGAAGTTATTTACGGTTTTATATATATATATATATATAATTTTATTTTTCTTATTCCTCTTAGATATTCAGTTGATGATGCATGGGTTTGGTGACTGCAGAAAACCATTATCAGAAACAGCAGCCCTTATTGAAACTATTGTCCATCAACAGATTTCTTCTTTGCTTCAGCAAGTAAATTAATAGAATTTTAGACTTTTTAAATTTTTTTATTGTATGTCTGCAATGTACTTGGTTGTACTCTACAATTGTTTGAATTGAAATTGCTAGTTAGACCTTGTTTATGATTTAGCGAGATAATTAAGGAATGCTGAGGATAAATAATTGGTTTGCCAGTTTTTGGTATTTATATAGATTTAGAAAGTAGACTAGATGTTGTAATTAGTGATGCACAGGATCTCTGGCTCTGGCTGGAGACCACTAGAGTTTCAGGTAGAGTTTGGGTAGTTAAAGGTACAGTAAGCTTCAAAATCAGTGAAGTGCTGTATTAAATCCTGATCCGCTTCATATTTGTATTTCCCGGGAACCAAAACTGTAACTTTCTGAGAATTCTTCACTAATTCTGTTAAGAAATGAACAGCCTGTGATAGTAATACAAGTTGTTGCTGTATTACATCAGACTGCGAATTGGCGAGAATTGTTGCTGATGTCCTATTAGTGGTTGATAAAGAAGGAAGAGGTTGCACATTGAATCGATTCCCAGTGTTTCCAACTACTGTGTTAACCCAATTCCTATCACTGAAGTGATTGGACTGGTCGTAGTGTGAACACTGAGGGATTCTGAGGAGGATTAGCTGATATAGATGTTAAGTATGTCGGACTCTGAGATGGAACTATGTTAGTCTGGGGAACTGCAGGTCTTAAAATTTGTGTAACCAGGGGTATATAATATGACAGGCTCAGGTACAGGTACATGTGAACTGACTGAGTCTCAATTTCTATTAGATTTTTTTTTTTTTTTGTTTTTTTTTGGTAGCAGTGTGAATGACTGAAGTGTCAATTTTCTATTAGAGAATTTTCATGTTCAGATGTCTGTGCTACATGTTCACTGATTCTATGAGATGGTGAACTTTGTGTAACACCAAAGGCACTGTGGCTGGCAGGGTCCAAAGAAGTTGGATTAACGGGGAGACCTATCATAGCAAAAACCTCAACTATTCCAAACCGATAAAAGTAAAATGTTGTATTTTGATGAAGAGAAACTAATGATATTCTTTAATTTTATGAAAAAAACAAAAAACAAAAAAACGGGTCGTTTTTGAACCAGTTTTAGGGTGGAAGAGAGGAGATTTTTGTTTATTTTGAATTCGCCACAAAAACTGCCAAAACTAAAAATCTGTTAATTTTCACGTGATATTTCATTGTTTTTGGCAACTAAAGTATCTCCAATTTAGTGTGGTAATTAATTTTATTTAGACACCTGTTGTCGTTATTTTGAACCCATATTGTTTTAAAAAAAAAAAATTTTACAATAATCCTGAAAAGTACTTTCAAAAAAAATTTTTGATAACAGAGATATTGGTTAACAAGACAAACACCTAACCTGACGTTCTAACTAAAACATTTAATATAATAATCGTCAGTTTTGTTTACACATTTATATGTGAGCTTGGTACCGAAAAATTTGAAAAGAATAAAAAAAATGCTTTTTCGTTTTTTTTCTTAAATGAAATTTTTTCATATATTCTCATTAAAGAAAAAAATGAAATGCTAGAAAAACGCAAAAAATAAAATATTTGGATAAATTTTTCATTTATTTAGACGGCAAAGAAAAAAAACATTTGTTTTCGGTCGAAGCTGGTAGGTGTACTATATATATTATAGATAGGTATGTATAGTATAGTAGTATATTATATATTAATAGTGCAAAATGAAATACAATATTCGTGCTGTAATATTAAAGGTAATGGATCTAGTCCATGTGTTAAATATGAAGGACTGAAATTTTAAAAAATATTTTTGTTTGTGCAGGTAGCCCTAACCTTAAACTATATAAGTTAATATGGTATTTGGCCTTCATTTGGAATAAAGGGTCAAAATAGGTAGAAATGTTTTACACTATGCCCAAAAAATGAAACCTCATTCAGAGAAAAAATGATCTAATTTCATGATCCCAAATATTGGTTCAAACCAAAGTAGGGGCAAATTTGGATCATTGGGGGTATAGTAATAGCCAATAGTGTTGCTGAGTTTGAAAGTATCCCTCAAAGTTGGGGGAAGGTGATCCAAATGTACCCGAGAAATGGGGAAAATTTGGATCAAAATTTGATGATTCAAATGTAGCCCCAAATATAGTAAGTGTGTTGTGGTGGATGGTGGGTTGTCAGGTGTGGGGATGTTGTGTGGGTGGCGTGGGGGGTGGTTGGGTCTGGTTTGAGGTGTGTGTTTGGTCTGCAATGATTGCGGCTGGTGGTAGGTGTGTTATATCGTAGGGTGTGGTTGATTCGTGTGTGTGGTGGTGTGTGGGGCTGTGGGTTGGGGGGTGTGTGTTGGTGGTTTGCTGGGGGTGGTTTAGTGTGGTGGGTTGTGTTGCTGTTTGTGTTTGGGCCGATTGTATGGGGGTGTGGTGGGTTTGGTGGTGGGTGGTTCGTTAAGTGTGTTTGTGAGCGTGGTTGTTGTGGTTGTTGTTTTTTGGTGGGTCATTTGCGATTGAGAGGAAGGGGTGGGGTGGTGGTTGATTGTGTTTGGCGTGTTGGGTTGGTTGTGTGGGCGATTTTGGTGTGGTTTTGTTTTTGGGTGGTGTGGTTTTGTGGGGTCGGGACTGGTGTTTGTGTGGATCGGGAATCTCTTCATAGAGTGCCTGATTTGGTCGGTTTGGTTTAATTGAGTTATATATATAGTATAGTGCGTGGAGTTAGTTATATTATAGTGCGGTGATATTATTTAGTGTTGGTAGTGTTTAGGTGGGGGGTAGGGAGGTGATAGGGTTGAGGTGACGATAGGTGATTAGTTAGGGGTTGTATGTGTTGTGGGTTAGTATATAGTAGTAATAGTATATATTATATATATATGTAGGTATAGGATTTATATAGTATATATATACTGTATAAGTATACTATAGTTTATAGATAATATATATATATATAATATAATATAGGCCATATATCATAATATATACTATATATATATATATACACGTTTATTTCATTACATGATGCTTTGTCCTTAATTATGGAGGCTCCGGCGTTATATCCATAGTCGAGGTATAATATATATAATTAATCAAGAGGAGAGAATCCAATTATAATGAGGAGGGGGTATATTATTTATATATATGATTGGGAGTTACGGCTCATTTTGCCGCCATAGTACTGGAGGGTACTTGTTTCGATACATAGCGTATCGGTGAAGAGAGGGACCTTTGTGTGTTCCACTCATACGAGTAAAGGATATTATTGATTATCGCGCCAGGTAGATCTAGGGACCAGTATATAGAGCACCTTACCCACTCGATCATGTAGCCACAATGTAACTATCGCTATCCGCTTCAATCCCTCAAACACGTAAGTATGAGTAAGAGTGTTAGGTGCTTTGATCGCGGCAGTTAGCACGAAATTGATAGGGGAGATGGCTCGCGACATAATTCGCAGTGCAACAGGGTTAATAAATATACACCCTTTCAAATCACAGACAAAAAAAGACCAGAGTTAAGTCAAGTGCAACCAAAATAATTGTCGTAAGTGTCTCGACTATGGAGAGAAGAGGTTTAAGGTTAGTGAGAGAGCGGTCTGCTGGCAGCTCAACAAGTACACGTTTTTGGTTAGAGAAGAGCACCTTCTTTGAAACCATGAGACAAAACGCTGCTGGAATACTACTCCCAAAGCTTAATCCTGACTGTCACCACACTGAGAAAAGCAGTCATTTTTCGTATAAACAACTTTAACACTATATAACTTAGTCTGACACTAGACAAAACTACCCGGGTCGGGATGTTGTGAAGGTAGTAGTTTGAAAACTGCTGGATATCGATGCCAAGGAGAGAGTAGGGGTAGGGGTATATATATAGAGTAGTGAGATGTAGATTATTATGGGATGATAGGTGGATACAGGCCTGCCGACTTGAGGGCCGAGTTGGTCTAGTACTAAGTCCATCGCCAATTTCCGGACCGCCAGTACTGGCCGACCATACTGTCAAAACAGACGTAGTCCACAATTACTCTTATTTAAATAGTAACAAACTCGTAATCCGTTCAACGCCAAGTGAGAGCGCTTGTTCTATACCTTGGCACAATGATTATACAAGTCATTACCAATCAGTAGTCATTATAAGACTAACATTGGGTACAGATAAAATACTATTAAACCAATGCTCATGCTTATGAAGGAAGATATGCAAATCTACAGAACTGAACTGATAATTTTAACTTATTTATCTTAAGTAGAATAAAATCTAACAGGTAAGATAAAATATTTACCTTACCTGTGGGGTGGTGGGGGGGGGGGGGGAGGGTGGGCGGGGGAGGAAGAAGCAGGATAGGCTAGCCCAAGATACTATTAAAAGATTTTTTACAATGAAAAATAAAAATTAGATATACTGATTTTAATGTATTAAAATAATCACATGAGAATATCGAAAATTGATTTACGGGAGCTTTGGAACGACTATGTTAACAAATGCAAAGATAATGATACTTATACCAGTGTATACAAGCTATACATACCTAGAGACTCAATTAGTACGGATCTAGTTTCGCCGGGATAGATGCGGTATGGGCGATTAAATGATATTGTTACGACTAAAGAGAGACTGAGAGACTATATTTGGCTTTATCAAACAGACAATAGAATAGCTAAAATCTACAGTATATATCTGACGTCTCTTATGTGGACACTGCAATCCCCGAATGATATGAAAAAGAGCAACATCAAGGCCGAAATTTTATACATTGACGGTTCCCCATGAAACAAAAGGAAAAAAACTAATGATATTTTTAGTACAGAATTTGCCACCAAAAAGAACTGGCTAGACAACTGAATAGACAAATGACTCGAGACATTTCATTGGGCTCGTTCTCTCAACCCACCCTTAGCATGAAAATTTCTTTCCATTGTTAGAGATAGTTATGTAAAATGTGAGCAAACAAGTATATTCTCGCCTCCAAAGTTCTATTGGTAGGTAGCGATTGGACATTCACTGGATATTGACTGGGCATCTGAAGGCTTTTATGAATGTATCATCTCTCACATAAACCATTCAAAAAGGAACAAAATTTGATCTTTGTCATCGAAAATAGAAGGCATTCATTTTCATTTTGATGAATTTAATGATTATTATGGAACAGTCTGGGAAACGGGATTATATGAACAATCTACTGGACATGTGGCGCTCAAAACCGAGCTGCTGCGTAATGCGCATTTGGAAGTTTTAGATGAAGAAACCGTTTTAATTATATGATGCCATAAAAATGGATAAAATTACGGAACTATAAGGAAAAACAAACTGTTACGTTAACCTGTGCACAGGTTAGAACCTCGCAAACCGCAAAACGTGCACCTGTTTCGTAGCTTCTACGCGCATGTGCCGACCATGCTAATAATTGTTAGAATACACACTAATATTAGTGTCGTTACATGTGATATAAGGTTCGGGTAATCGATTAGTGTGTATTAGAAGGTGCAAAGTTGCTTCCTACTGTGAGTTAGTACCAGTCGCAGGAGTATTAAAAATACTTTCAGCAATCGACACTATCCTACGTCATAAGATACACCAAATATTAGATGTACTCCTATGTTTTGAGGTTGTAGGATTTGATTTGTGTAGTATTTATTATTATGGTCTAATATTCCGTTCTATGATGTTGTACCCCTACCCCTTTTTCTTAGTGGCACAGTATTCTCAAGTTTGTTTTTTTTGAGCTACGAGAGGTTGGAAAAACTTTGTGTCTACTCCCAATGTTTCGAAGGTATGGGCCGAAGTTGATTTTCTGGCATGTAACGAGTGATCTGAGCATATCCTTAGGGCCTTTGCACCGGTGCGTAATAATAATATTTTTTTTGGTTTTTTTAAATGGTTTTGCTTGTTTTAAGATATTCCTCTTCAAACTGGCTTACTCGTGGTTTGATAAAGGTGCCGCCTGCCTGGGTCCGAGGTTCCCTGCCGCCGCGTCCAAGGAGGGGAGGGGCCTGAGCCTCGCCAAGAACCGAGGAAATAGAACTTTAAATGAGGTTGAAATATTTCGTATGCATTTTAAGAATTTTTATGTGTCATTAAGAAAAAAAAGAAAAAAAAAAATAATTTTTAGGGCTTTCTCTTAATGTATTAGATCCAAATTTCGCCTGCAAGCCCGAATCCAAATGTCTTCAGTCCCCTCTAAGTCGAGGTGATATTATGTTTATGTTGAATATGAATCAGTGATTTAATTAATAAAAAAAACTTGAAGTTAAAACTAAATACATTCTGTCATTACATTAATTTACTTGTAGTGATGAATTTGTAATTATATGACAGCTTCCATATTAAATAGTTACAAAATTGTGTTTGGCTATGAATTAGCATGTCAATATTTTGATTTTGATACAAATAATACCCCACCTGCGACTACTATAGTATTATATTAAATTAATATAATATATATCCAAACACAAGTACACAAAACTATTATTACTAATAATAGTTGTGATATTACTATCACCAAATTTCAGTAATATTAATATCATAGATTCAAATATACACACCCTAGATAATTATGTATCTATATCTATATACGTATAGGTTTATATTTATACTATAATATTATTATATAAATCTAATAGTGTATATATATTATGTATATTAATATATAGATATATAGCTATATATATATATAGATATATAGAGTATTAGATATATAGATATACTATATAGAGATATATAATATATATATTTATGATATATATAATAATATAATACAGTTATAGATTTATATATAATATATAAGGATGTTTTATATATATAGTGATTATTATATATAGTGGTTCCAGCAACCTGTTCTATTGATTTTAAAATAAGTACAAAGTGTCACACAGCGATATCGAGGTAGTGACTTGAAAACTGTTCCGTGAAGCTTCCTTTTTTGGGGAGGCGGGTTGGTACCTAGTGGGTAGAGCCCTGAAACTGATTTGTCTAAGCGGCGACCTGTTGTCGATCGGTTCGAGTCCTGTGCGCGATGAAATTTCGTTGGGCGTCTTATTTATTGACAATTTTGTCGTAAACAAGCAGTGGTGCGCATGTCGTCGATGCCATATGGACTTACTTTTGGTCAAGTTTCTCCTTAACCATGAGCACCCCTGAAGAACGTGCCGTGTAGTGCCCCAAGAAGGGGTTACAACCACCGCCTTCTGGTGGATTAAATCAAGTTCGAGTTTTCAAAGTCAGCTGATATCGAAGCACGAGATTTGAAACTGTTCCGAGATGCCCTTCTTTTTGGGGGAGGTGGGATCGGACTAGGGGCAGAGCCTACTGTACATTGTCCGACGGCAACGCTGTTTTCGATGGTTCGAGTCCTGGGCGAGTGAAAATTTTTTTCATCTTTTATTGCAGAATTTGTGGAGAACCAAGGTATCAGTTGTGCGCATGCCGGCGTCCTTGACTTTGGACGGTTTGCTCCTGTTAACCCATATGAGCACCTCCTGAAGAATGCCGTGTAACCGCCAGAAGGGTTTTCCGAACCACCTTGTATGGATTAGAAATAAGTATTCTGAGTTTCATAGGCAGTGATCGAAGCAGGAGGATTTGAAAACTTCCGAGATTCCTTCTTTTTTGGGAGGGTGGATGTCGGACGAGTGGTAAGAGACATTTCCTGTACTATTGTCTAAAGTGAACGCTGTTTTCGATGGTTCGAGTCTGGCGCAAGTGAAAAATTTTTCGTGTTATTATTGCAAATTTTGTCGTACAAGCATGTTGTGCGCTTTTTGGCGTTAATTAATTTTTGGTATGTTGCTCCTGTAACCCATGAGCACATCCTGAAGATGCCGTGGTAGCCCCAAGGGGGTTCCAACCATCTCCGTTCTGTGGGTTGAAATAGTATCTGAGGTTTCAAAGCAGTGATGTATCGAGCAGGAGTGTTTGAAAACTTCCGAGATGCCTTCTTTTTTGGAGGAGGCGGATCAGAATAGTGGTAGTAGTGCTTCCTGTACATTGTCTAACGGCGACGCTTGTGTCGATGGTTCGAGTAATCCTGGCGCGAGCGAAATTTTTTACTTCTTATTGGAAATTTGTGGCAACAAGTACCTTGTGGTGCGCATGTCGGCGTTCCTTGACTTTGGTCGGCTGTTTCCTGTAACCCATGACACTGCCCTGAAGGAGCTGCCGGTGTATCCCCAGAAGGTGTGCCGAACCACCCTTGCCGGTAGTTAAATAAGTAGCGAGTTTCAAAGAAGTGATATCGAATCAGTAGACTTGAAAACTGCTCCAAGATGCCTTCTTTTTGGAAGGAGGCCGGATCAGTACTGAAGGTGGTAGGAGCCTGCCGAAGAATGGTGCCTAATCGGCGGACGCTGGTTGTCGAGTGGTGGTGAGTCCAAGTAGCAACGATGTGAAATTTTTTCGGTCTTATTATTGCTAATTGTGGCGGAGAACAAAACATTTTCTGCCCTTCTCGGCGTTCCTTGACTTTGGTAGGGGCTGCTCTCCTGTAACCAATGAAGCACCCCTGAAGAAGTGCCTGTGTGAGCCCCAAAAGGGGGGCCGACCGTGACCGTCTTGCTGTGGAGTTAAGTATAATATGGATGTTCCCACAACGGTGATATCTAAGGGACAGGGGAGATTGTTGGAAAGACTGGTCCGAGTAATGACTTATTTTTTAGGGGATGGGAGTTTAGGAGGTGATTTGGAGGGCGCTGGCCTGTACATGGTGTCTAGATCGCGAGCGACGCTGTTGTCGATGGTTCGAGTCCCTGCGTGAGTGGAAATTTTTTTCGTCTTATTTATTGCAAATTTGTGGCTATCATAGCATGTTTTGCGCATGTGGGTCGGATGTTATTTGGACTAGGGTCGGCGTGTCTGGCCGGGGTAAGCGAGGGGCGCCAGGGGAGGGCGAGGCGCCCGAGAATGAGGGGTTGATGGGGCGCGTGTAGGCGCGCCGAGTAGGGGTGGTTGTGGAAGGGCGCCCAGTGTCCTGTTGGAATTGTAGGGACAGCTTTATCAAGAAAAATTCGCGGTATTTAGAGTAAAATCTATTGAAGAGAAGACGTTCTTTGATGATAATACTTGTGTGCAGTCGTTATTTTTATTGAGAAAAAAAGAGATAGCAAAACAAAGAAGAAACTGTTTGCTGTGTGGGGGGTGTAAGAATGGTGGATGTTGTTGACTGTCTTCCCCGAGTCTAATAAAAGTGGGCGAGAGTATAAGATCTGAGAATTTGGGGGGGTTTAAGCATATTTCAATGCCTGTTAGCACTAAAGACAGCGACATGTTGAGGCGTACTTAAGGGGGGAAGATGAGTGTTTAGCACAACTGATACTGAAAGATTGTCATTTGTATAGGAAACATAAAAATATCTTTATGAGCTACAGACTAGAGAGTGGGTGCCTGATGAAAAGGCGTAATTGGTGTCGTAAATTGTTGAAGTTTGAGAACAGAGGAGGTGTGTCAGATGTAGTGGGTGTGCGTGGACGCGCAGCCGTTACATTCATGGACTGGAGTAATGAATGAAAACATTGGCAAACCTTTTATATGTAGTTCTGTATTTATAGGTTTTTAAAACTCAAATTTTCATGGGCATGTGGGCATGTGGAAAACTGTTTTTTCCTTCACTTACATTTTTTTGGCCAAATGTTTCAAAGAAATGAAAAATTTATAGAAAGAAAACACAAAAAAGACTTTGTTTTGAATTTTTAATGTTTTTTCTTTGTTCTGAGTGTAAAAACATTTATTCTCATATATTAATAGGTTATGTATGAGCTAGTATATAGTAGGAGTATATGATTAGATACGGTATAGAGTTAGTATAGTATAAGTTATATAGGTAGTATGAGTATATAGGTAGATATTATTATATATTGAGAGGGAGCGGGAGCGGACTGGGAGTATGAGGTATAGGGTGGAGGTGGTAGCGCGGTAGATAGTATATAATGATGAAGTACTGTACGGTTTTTGTAATTGAATGGAGGTATAGGGTGATGAAGTATGAAGGTAGGATCAAGAGTAGGGGGGGTATAGGTTATAGTAGCGTAAGGGTAATAGGGTATATAGGTATATATATAGTATAATTAGTATAATTACGTATATATATATATATGAGAGACGTGTCGGTGTAGGGGGGTGAGCGGGGTGATAGTGGGGAGGTAGGGGTAGGTGTGGGCGGGTTGGGGGTTAGGGGCGCGGTGAGGGTAATGGGTATTATTAGGTATGGGGGGGGGTGGAGGGGGGAGAGCAAGTGTGAGGGGGGAGTAGGGTAGGCATGGTGAAGTGTGGGTATATATATAGTATAGTATTAGGGTTGTAGAGTTAGGAATTCTGGAACTGAATGTAGGAGGGGGGAGGGGGGTATGGGACGTATGATCAGTAGTGGGTGGGGGAGGGGTATATATGTAGGTGGGGTGAGGGAGTGAAGTTGAGGTGTATATATATAATCGAGGTGGATTGGGTATATATTATAATTATATATAGGAGTTATATATATTTTTTAGATATGTAATATATAATATGTATTAAGGGGGGGGTCGTAGTTATTCCCTAGCGAGCCGAAAAGGAAAGGATGAATGACTATTAGTTACTCAGACTGTGCTCCGGCCCGGTGATTTCATCTCATTGCAGCTTCGCGGTTTTATGCAACTATTTTGAAAAATTGTTGAGCATCTTCTTTTGGTGAGATATAGTTTCCATCGGCTAAAAGAATATTCTTTGAAAAAAAAGAATTATATGCAATGCTTCTGACTGTCGGCTGGTGCCGGTCTCCGAGGCGTAGAGAGGGGATGGCGCACGGATTTGAGAGAATTTGGTGTGGCAGGTGGGGGGGGAGGGGGGAGGGCTAGGGGGCTCGACTGTCTTTGGTGGTGCGAATGAATGTTGTTTGCAGCTAGAAAAAATATGGTCCTTAAAAAATTGTATTGCCATGCAATGGGAGCCGACTGCCGACTGCTTGCTCCTGCAGTCGGCGGCTCCGGCTCGGCCGCCGGGTCCGCGGCCGCGACGACTTAGAGGGGTTTCTTCGCTTGCAGCGTAGGTGTGGTGTAACATGTCGCAAGTGCACTCTATTGGTAACTGCGTGATATTTTTGTGCCGCGTGAAAGGAAAGAAGTTTGTTTAGAAAAAAAGTATGTGACTGCTCCGGCTCCGGCTCCTGGCTTCCGGCTAAGGTTGGCTGCACTTATTTTTGTATGCAATTGTTCAGGGAGCCCTTCCTTTGACTCTGACAAACAGGTTGAGGATTTAAGTAATGTTTGGAGGAAAAATGTTTAATGAGTGCAGTATCCCGTATTGCTGGGTTGCACGTCCGGCGGGTGCCAGGGCTCGGGGCTTAGGCCGCAGCGGCGAGTTAAGGTTTTGGCTGCACTATTTGTAAATGGTGCCAGGCACGTCTTTGTAAATAGACAGTTTTTGCACCAAAAAAATAGATGGTTTTGGTAGTAGGTTGAAAAGAGTGAGTCATATACTTAAAAAGGCGAAAGTCCCCAGACTCAACATCTTCTAGAACTGTATGCGCGGCCGTACACGAAACTGAAGGTTGATCTGCACCATCTGTGAGATAAGGGTCATAGATGGGGCACTTCTTTTAATAAAAAGGTTGTTTTTTTACAAATAGAAAGGAGATTCTTATAGGAAATAATATAGCCCAGGGATCCACTCCATCTCCGGCTGCCGGCTCCGAGCGCTTCGAGGCTCCGGGCTGCCGACTAGAGGTTGTTCCTGGCACCTATGTTGAGAAGATTGCACAGCACTTGCTTTTGATGAATATTATTTTTTAACCTTAGAAAAGTATTTCTTGAAAAAATTTATGCCTCACAGGCTCCGCTCCCGACTGCACTCCGGCCTCCGACTTCTGGCGCTCCGGCTCGGCTCCGGCCTGGCTCAGGCTTCACAGGCTCCGCGTTGCCCAGACTAAAGATTTCTCGTGCACTAATTTGTACTCAATGTCAAACACTTTCTTTCGTAATAATTGAATGCTTTTTTCTACGCGTAATAAAATGAATATGTTTGTATGAAGGATAATTTTAGTATCCAGGCATCCCGGCTGATGCCCGGCCCGACTAAAGAGGTTCTGCACTATTTGTAAATATGTTCAGTCAGGTCCCTTCTTTGGTAATGCGTTTATCTTGTTTCACAATTAAGAAATATAGAGGTTGTTTGATAAACGAAGTTTACTATTCAGCCATGCCGGCTTTCCAGCTCCAGCTTCCGTCTCCGGCTGCCTGCTGCCATGCTTTACGGCGTGCCTGGGCCGATGTAACGGTTCTGCAGCTATGGTGTAAATTGTGCCAGGTCACGTTGTGTCTTTGGTAATTGTTTATATACTTTTGGTCACTCTCAAAGAAGAAATGTTTTTTGAAAAATTTAATACCCAAGATTCCAATCCGCTCGGCTCCGGCTCCTTGCTCTCTGCTTTGGTGCCGGCTTTCCGGCTCCAAACTACAGGTTTCTTGAGCAGCCATAGTTAAAAATTGCTAGCAGCACTTCTTTAATAACTAATGTTTGTTTAACGCTAAAAAAGAGGATTTCGTCGATAAAGAAATATACCGGCCATGAGATCCAGCACAATCACTCTCATCTCCGCTCCGGCTCCGAGAAGGTTCTCTGCACGTTTTGAAGATTGCCTTGTCAGAACTTCTTTTGGAAAATGGCTATGATTTTTTTACGCTAATAAAAAAAATTCTTTCGAAAAATTTGATGCGCCAGGCTCCGGCTTACGGCTCTTCCTGACTGTTCCGGCTACGGCCCAGCTCTCGCTACCGGCTAAGGTGCTTTTGGGCCACTATTTGAAGAATTGTCCAGTGCTGTGTTTTGGCAATATATCTTGATTCCCACTAAAAAAAAAATTTACGATCCCCAGGCGCTCCGGCCGCGGCTCTGCTCCGGCTCCGCTCGGATACGGCTAAGGTTTTCTACACATTTGAAAATGGTCCAAGCACTTTCTTTGGTAATGCGCTTAATATTTGTAACGTCTAAAAAGAAGTAATATTTATTGAAAAAAATTTATTACCTCAGAATTGCCTCGGCTCAGGCTCCGACTGCTGCCGACTCGGACTCTGGCTCCAGCTTCGCTTGCCGCTCGCGTCCCCGTTTCCGAACTAAGGTTAACTCACACCAAGTTTAATAAATTAGATCAGTACTGTCTTTGGTAACTAAATGTATTTTACCTTAAAACAAAAAAATATCTTGATAAAAATTAATACATCCATCAAAGTGCCTTGCGGCTCCGATTCCCGGCTCCGGCTCCAGCTCCTGTTTTGCACTGTCCGACTTCACCTATTTGGCGGCAATAAATGGCGGCCGGGTTGGATAATGTGCATAAATCAAAAATAAATAAACTATAAACTAAAATAAATAAAAAGTAATAAACATTTGAATCCTGGGGACCTGGAGATGCAATCCATTGACGGGTAATCACATTATTTGTTCTTTCTCTTATAAATAAATTCCGTACTAAAAGGGAAAAGGATTATCTGTTGAACTTAACATCCATGATGTTGCAGAAAGGAGATTTGTTCTAATTATTTTAGATATTGAGAAAAAAAACATATGTTTGAAAGTAATTTTTTTAATTTTTTACCTTCAAAAAGTAGGGGGTCTAGTTATGAAGTCTCCCCTTAACAATGTATGCTCGATTTAACACATAGCCATTTTGCTTAAAAGATTATGAATTATATTATGTATGGAGCCTATCAGAAACATACCCGCAGCTGCCGCCTGAGAAGCACTGATACCATCTTCCTCTCGGGGAAGGTCTTCCTTGGACTCGCTTTTATGGCGCTAGAATTGACCTCCTTACTTGTTGAAGAGTGTGCCCTTAACTGGAGCCTACCTAAGTCAAGTCACGGCTTGTAGACGATATTGAACATCCGTCAGTATATCTAACTTATAGCGTAATTAACCGTGTGGAACTTACTCGCTAAACTACTAACAAACCAGATGAACATGGTTAGGGAGTAGATGTTGAAGGGAATTTTATGTAAGAATTACTCAAGTAACAAGTATGTCTGTAAACTAAAACACCCACCTAAAGTTTATGTATGTGAAAGATGAGTACGAGAATCAAGTTACGTTGTAATGTGTCCACAAAGGATCCCAGTTAAATTGTATGCGTTATGTTTGGTAACAAACGTGTGTTTGTTGTTGATGAAATATGAAATCGGCGGTAACGTATCCATCCCTTTATTAACAAATGCCCGGAAGTAATTCTTTTGAAAGCCAAAAAAGTGCTAGTGGAGTTGGACAGGGAAGATCCTAAAGATATTGTCAAAATCGGGGATATTCAATGAATCAATAATAAGGTTTTGATCAACCGATACAAATTATAATAATTAAATCTCAAACATAAGTGTTAATAAAAACAGAGTTCAATAAAACGTAAGTTTATTGAATATCTGAAAAAGCAGGAGATCAATTGTTGCAGAAATAAAAAATTACTAAATATAGTACTAAAAATTCAGTATTCAAAATTAACAATGCTAATATTTTAATATTATATTAAAGTTATTCGAATACTACTACACTAACTACTACTACTCTACTGAACTACTACTACTATTACTACCTACTACTACTACTACTATTTATAATAATAAATAAAATGAATAATAATAATTAATAATAATAAATATAATAATATAAAAAATAATAATAATGAGAGTCGAAAACAATTGCAATGAAGAATAAAGAATGTGCAAATGGGCTTCCAATTACATTTAAATTTAAAAAAAAGACTTTTTTATCTTTATTAAGCAAGATGAAGGGCGAAACTAAATTAATAATTATTTTCTGGAAGAGAAATAAATGTAGAATTTATTTTAGAGCTTTACAATTCGCAAAAAAATCAAGTTGCAAATATATAATATATATATATATATATATATTATATATATATATATATATATATTATATAATATATATAATAAGTAATATATTAATATTATATATATAATATATATAATATATAATATATTATTATATATATTAATTATATATAAATAATTATAGTAAATATATATATAATATATATAATAATAATATAAAATAGTATATATATATATATATAATAATATAATATATAGTATATATTATGTATGTATATATAACTATAAATAATGATAATATATACTATATTATATAAGTATTATTATATAAATATGTTATATATATTATATATAATATTATATAGTATATATATATATAGTTGTATATATATACTGTGTATGATATAATATATATATATTATTGTATATTATATATTATATATATATATATTAAGATAATAAGTATTAGTAATATATTATATATATAATAATCATAGATTATAATAGTATATATATATATAATTATATATTATATACCGTATGTTGTTACCTGTGTTAATGTAAGTAGTGAAACTATGTCTGGAATAAGAAGTATATAGATCTAAAGTTCAAAATGTTCAGATGGACAATCTAGGGGCGTGTAAGGTGTGAAAAAATTGATAAAAATGAGGAAGAACCGTATTAGGGAGTTTAGTGTGGTGTGAAGAGAAAGGGTAAATAGAGAATAAATGAAAGTGTATCAAGATGGAGATACCTGAATGGAAAGAAACGACAGTCTGGTTGGTTAAGGCGGATGTATAGTGTGATGTTGTTGGGAATCGACCGCTGGGAGATCGAAGAAAAGTGTATTGAGTCAGTGAAAGACGAAATGTCGAAGGATGAGAGTGTGAGTTGGCAAGAGGCCGAGAATAATAGGTGCATAAATAGGAGTGAATGGACGGGGTTGTGAGGGGGTATAGGTTGTGGCCGCACCTGGCCAGGGATTGAACCCTAGCTCAGTAGAAAATGAAAGTCGAACGTGACGTTGTGGTGGTTCGGTTAGTTTATTTTTTCCTTGTCTCATAATGTTTTCTTTCTTTTTTTCTTAGGTTAGGGTTGGTTGTATTGAAAGGAGAGCAAACAACAAGGCACCTGTAGACGAACTTCAACCAACAAGGAGAGTTCCCGGACTTTCAGTAAAAATTGTTATATACTGTAAAATATAATTAAAGTTTATCAATCATTTAAAGTTAAAAGTAAATTTAATTTTGCAATAAAAAATAATTCCTTAAAATATTTTTTTAGTATAGGTTATGTTAAATAATTTAACAAGCAAATTAAAAAATAACGTAAGCGTAAATAACTTTGGATTGATTTGATTTATTGAAACTTAATGGGATTTGTTTTTGATTCAATTTAAGTAATTAATTACTCGACTTATGAGAAATTTTCGTCTATGGGATTTCGTTTACGGTAAATTGGATTCGGATCTCTCAATGTCGGATGAATGTGGATTCGTTCTTTAGATTTCTTTGGTAAGGGTAATTATGGTTTGTGGTATTATTATTGTTTATTCTTAATATGGGTAATATACTTAACATAGTCGTTTTGTTTTCTAGGTGTTCAGTATTGGTCTGCTTTATTGGTATGGTAACAGGGTTCAGAGGTGTCATTTGAAGTCGGATCTGGGATTAACAAAAAACTGGTCATTAACAATACTATTGGCCAGGTAGGACTTATTTATATGTTGATTGTATTTTTAATTTTATTTGATTCTTTTGATACGTTCTTTTATTTTAAATAATATTTGATTTTTTAAGTAAGATTAATTTGTTTGTAATGTTAATGTCATATTTAATAATTTATTTTGACTGATTTATGATGTTAAAGTTAAATTCTGAAAATTAATTCACAATGATTGTTTAATTTTATTATCTTTTAATTACTTAATTACTTATATAATTCATTTATGATTTTTTTTCAAGTTAGGATTTGTTTTTTATCTCGTTTCAGTTTTTTTTTCCGGCATTTCTTTTGAACTGAAGTTCTTCTGTGGCTGTTTTTCCCCCAAGTGGTATCTGTGGTACGGCCGGTTGAAGAAGATTTTGGTACCGGGGTACCGATCGATTAATGTAAAGGGTGTGGTACACCTAAAAATCAACGTGGTATAAATGATACCACCACATAGATGAAGATGAGCTAGTTAGTAGGAAATAATAATTTGTCTACAAAATTAAAATGGAAAATAGAAATTTGTCTGCAAAATTAAATGGAAAATAGAAATTGAGAAATAATGCATAAAACCTGAAAGCGATTAATTGAAATTAAATAAATGAGAAAACCCGAAAGAATAATTCAGGTAGAAAAGAGAAACGTGATAATTGAAAGTAGAAAAGACAAACTAACAATACAAGTGGAAAAGGAAACATTAAACTTAAGTGGAAATTGGAAAAAGACTAACTGAAATTAAGTCTAAACCGAAAATAAAATAACATTGAATTTTAATACTCTTTGAAAGTGAAATAAAACCCGAACATAAAGTGGTACCTCAAAGACATAGTGGTACATAAAGTGGTACCTCAAAGACATAGTGGTACCATATGTGGTAAAACAAAAATTGAAAACAATAATTCCGACGACTATTTTGAATATTTAATTGACTATTTGAAATTATCGTTATTTATTCTTATCTTTTTATGAATTTAATATGTTGTAGGTTTAAATAATAAGGTCTTATTTAACTAATATTATAGTGTCATATTTATTGTATTGTTGTAGTACATTGGAGTAATTGGTAGTGGTCTACTATAGTCATTGGTATTGGGATACTGTGTAGGGTAATTTGTATAATATAGTAAATGGTATTGGAATACCTTGTAGAATAATTTTTTGTATTCTGTATTCATGTATTAGGGTTTATAGTGGAATTGAAATATCGGGTACAATAATTAATTATAGTCGTGTGTACTTATTAGGGAAAATTTAAAGATTTATTATAAGATTCGGTGTGGTAAATATAATCGGTGTGGATTTTTTAATATTATTTCTGTAATAAATTTAAGTTGTATGTGTATTATCTTTTTTTTATAACCCCTTATCTGTTCTGGAAGGCAGCCCCACTCTCTTTTGAATCAACTATTGTAGGTCCGGTTTTTATTTTAACGTAAAATCCGCTACATATTTGTGGCGCCCAACGTGGGGCTGTCTCGAAGGATAGGTGAAGGGCGTAGTATAAGGTGTTCTTTCATATTCTTTCTACTACTTTCTTTTCCGATGCATGTCACGCACCTTACCCCCAGTCTTGGGGGAAAAAAAAGAAAGATAATAATAATAATAATACAAATATATATATATATATATATATATATAATATATTATATATATATATATATATATATATATATATATAATATAATATAATTTAAAGACGCAAAATGTTTTTGGCATCGGTAAAAGGTATCAGCAAAATTTTACTGATACTGATACTACTACTCACAAAATTGACGATTACTTGATACATCAAAAATCGACCGATACCATAGTATGGGATCGGCCCATCACTAAATATATATATATATAGTATATATATATATATATAATATAGTATATATATATATATATATATATATATATAAATATATATATATATTATATATATATAATATATATAATATTAAATATATATAAATATATATATATATATATATATATATATATATATATATAATATGTGGCGAGAGAAGTACGCTGGGACCACAAGTGTACCCGACGGTGAGGTACCTCTCTCCGCTCTTTCTTGGAGATATGAAGTTCGAAGAATTTTTGATTTCGAAAGTCAAAGTATAGGAGATTACGTCAATGTTAGGTTTGTGATGTTCAAAGATAGTGGTTTGAAGGTCTAGTCAGCACAGCAACCACCTGACACCATCAGGGGTAATACGGAGCAGATTAGATTTTCTCCGTAACAGAGGAAGTTAGTCTTCAGGACTCCGTCGGCCTGCTGACTTGAATGACTTTCGAGGAGGATTGTGAACTTTGATATAAAATGTTGATACAATCTAAGATTTTACCCAAAGAAAGATGTAGAACTATTTAGCTCGTTTCCCGGAGCTTTCTCGAAGATTAACCCGATAGAGGTCTCGAAGATTAACCCGATAGAGGTCTCGAAGATTAAGAGTAACCATACCAAAAAAGCATCAATATGAAGGATAGTGACACTCCATAAAAAAGTGTTATCTTTACTGAAATCGCTCAGAATATATGGTGGGAGGTCTGACAAAAGTTAATGTTTACCACAGTCCTACCCCAACAATATATAAATAAAAGATTTTGATTATATAGAATTAGTTAATACACCTTGGAGAGCAAATTAAAGGTTCCAAGGTGTAAAATATGTACATGAGCACAGACAGCTGTAGGATCAGAATCGAGAGTGGAAACCGAACGCTTCCAAATATTGCTCATGCATAAAAATCAAGGGAATAAGAAATCCAGACTCAACAATTGTGAATAAATGATGACAACTGAATTTGACTGGGGAATGGTTCCAAGTGGTGAGTATGATTCAGGAGAATACAACTATGCTGAAGTACTATTAAAGAGGAAGGAATCAGGCCAAATCCCAACGTTAGAATTGGCAGGGAGAGGGATCCAGATGAACCACAACTCCGAAACAACTCCAAGAAGAAAGATTCAGGATGAATTCCAACTTTAAAATAGCACCGAGGAAAGATTCACTAAGGAATCCCACTCAAGATTATCAGCACAAAAAAGAAAAGAAGGAATCCCAAGATTGGAAGAAAGATTCAAGTGAATCCCAACTATGAACCCTGTCAAATATAAACAATTATTGGTATTTATACCATAATTTATATTTGCATATTTGACAGTTAAAAGAAGTCACATATATCTATTCTACTAAGAAACATACCCTGATATATCCAAGAGGGGTTTTTCTTAAATGGACTAATGATGTCAACGGCCTTCCAGCAAGCAACAAGATAGTAAACTGTAATAAGAGTCAAGTTTACTATCTGTACATTACTACAAATCTTACAGTTATTAATTAATAAAATCAAATAAATTTGCAGCACTGACCTCTGAGACAGCTAGAAAGGCTTATCAACTTCTTCTGTGTATGCTTATCAACTTCTTTTGTATATAAAGATTCAGCACAATTATATTTTTACTATCATCTGTGCTCCTGGTGCTATGTTTATCATTAAGTTTATATTATATCATTCATACATATAATCATAACAAGATGTACTAAAAAGAAGAAAAACTGGTATAGTATCTATACATGTTATAAGGGTTTTCAATAATTGAATTGATAAGATGAATAAGATTGTATTATCACAGGCTGGATCAAAAATGGTTACAAAATTCCAGACTGTATTATAAAAACATTTTCGAGAATAAACAACACCAGAATAAGATAGCGAATTGCCAATTGACATCATGGATGCACGATCAATATCTCCCTTATATCCTCCCCCACTAAATCTAAACCCCCACCTCAATTTTCCACGTCGTTCGAAGAAAGACGGGAGTGAAGAAGCAAAGAGCATAGAAACAGCGCGCAGGGAAGGATACTCAGGACTCTCTACTAAGCTATGAATATTTACAAAATATATTTTTTTTTCAATATTATATACAATTTTCATGTTAATTTTTAGATAAATTTTCACATTTATTCTTTAGGGATTCTAAGAATAAACGGTTCTAACAACAAGAAAAAATCAAGTTAAAGGGTTCCTTGTTGATATAATCCAACAACCAAGAAGAATCAAGTAAAAGGTTTCCTGGTTGATAGGATAGATATGAGGGGTGACAATAGGTACTTCCCCTTAACAATGCTGTTATAACAAGCATCGATTATGTCGGCCTCTCTGACGGTATTATTATCTGTCCATTAGTATTTTCTTCTATAAGAGATCTTGATTTTTAACAATTCAACTGTAGATGGACAGTTTCCTCATCTTTTCGCCTGATAACACAGGATCTTCAATAACGTGTTTGGCCTACTGGTGTCCCAATCCTGAATAATGTGTTCTTTGTTTGTTGGACACATACATATCTTGCCCAAGGGGACTGTAGTAGTAACTTGGGATTGGGCATTCACCTTTCAGTAGCCCCAGTAAATTTTTCCAAAGATCGATGTTATAAGTGATTGAACACAGGTACGCAACACGATATGGTGCGGCCTGACACACAGTCTTTATTGTATATCCGAAGATCTCTCGGCCATTAATGGCATGCAGAATACTTGATCGTCTGGTCCTGATACTCTGGGATACCGACAGAGATGTTTCTCGATGTCTTGTACTATGTAGAGTCAATCCTGAAAAACATCAAAATATCCGGCAGTTATTGAGTCATGGAAGGATTTCCAATTATAAAAAAAAACATGAGCATATTATCTAGTCTAAGATTATTAATTTTCATCATATAATAACTGTCTGGAAGCGAAAAAATGACGTAGAGTAAACTAAGTCATTTTCACCTTCACTATTTCTCAACTGCACTTATTGATTTGGGAAATCAGAAGTACAAATTAATTATTGAGAAACTGACGAGTTATATAAAAAAAAAACAAATTTAATTATATAAAATTTAAAATTTGTATCTTTAAAATAAAGGTATACAATCAGAAAATATAGTTGCTTGAAAGTTTCCATGGTTGTTCATCAAAAACACACCACCTCAATAATAATGGAAAAATTTTTTATTTCATTATTATATTTATATTCGAAAATAGAAACAATCTAGGAAGTCTTTTTCCTGATTCTTTCCATTTTCTTGTTATACTTATGAAATCACCCAGTTGGCCCATTTAATTTGAAGAGAGAGAGTCTTACTCATCCAAGTTATAGATTGATCAGAGAACATCGGATTATCTCCTTCAGGAACCGGGACAATCTGTAAAATAAGTTTTAAGCTCCTCCGGCCCACAACCTGTCATAAATGACCGGTTCATTGGAACAATAGGTACATATATATATACAGCTCAATATATATATATATATCAGTTTGTGAGGTAGGCGGTTTTCGATGACTCTATACATAATAATTATATGCATTTGTTTTGATAAATATATACTAGACAGTATATATTTATACATTATACGTATTTAACCATTGGTTAAATAACGTGAAAAATAGTGTTACACAAGACTTTTTTTTGTTTTTTATCTTCTTGTTTAATTTTTAGTCTGGCAAGCATACAAAAAGAATCCAGACACACAAAGATCAATTTTACAAGAATCAGGTACACCAGGAGGGTTTTTTCGTCACCTTAGTTAAATGTTTGACGATCAGGCACACTAGAAAGCATACATTCAAAACAGCTTCGATAGATGAAGATGTTATAGAACAATAGTTCAGAAGGAAGTTTACTTAAGATTTTAAGAAAGATAGGAATAAGAGTTTTTTTTTCAGATAACTTATCAGAACTATGAACTATGTACTGATAAGTTTGATTGGCCAAGTAATTTAAATTTACGTTCCAGTCAGTAAGGGAACGACAGAAGTTTCATTTTCTAAACAAAAGAAGCAAAGCCAACTTTTATTCTCCAGGCTTATTTACTTCGTATCAGAACACAAGTGTGTCATTTTATAACCCCGAGACAAGGTTATAAAAGACTGGTCCTTCTTCAATAAGGTACATACTCCAATGGAGTCGACATGAAGTTTATTCACTACTAGAAGTAACTAGCAGATAGTTATAGTGAACCCCGGCTAAGCATTTTAAATAACAGGGTTCACCACCACCAACGTTATCCCCATATATTAAAGGTTTATTATGGGCATAATATATGTGAACGTTAACTTTAAAAACATCCGTAAAAGCAGTGATAACTTCTGGTATTGGCAATTGACCCGGAAGTTTTAATAATCGGAGTCTTTTTTGAACCAACTGCCCTTGAAGTTTATATTTTACAGGATGCTTTTGTAACTCGTCGATAAGAACATCTCTTACCTCTAAATGTCTCTCGACCGATCCATATAAGTAAAGAGAAAAACACCTATATAAACGAGTCTCCTCCTCCGCTGATTTCTATCGGAAAGAACCCAGGAGGAATGAAATCCAAAGAAGTATTTTCGGCGGGTTCTTCTATATTATCATTTACGGGAGATCGGGAGAGAGCATCGGCAACTATATTTTTAGGGCCCGATATATGACGTATGTCAAAGTCATATTCATAGAGTTCTTCCATAGTTCTAGCTAACCTCCCATCAACTAGACTCATATTTTGTAAATAGATGAGTGGCATATGGTCGGTATATATAATGAATTTTATACCACGGAGGAAAGGTCTAAGGGATTTAACAGCCCAACGCAAAGCAGTTAGTTCTTTATCAATCACTCCATAATTTCTCTGAGCCCCATTAAAGGTCATAGAAATAAAAGCAATTGGTTTACGTTCTCCGTCTTGGATTTGAGAAAGGCAAGCACCAGCCCCGAAGTCTGAAGCATCTACATGTAGCTCCATGGGAGAAACCTCTGGACTTAATCGGGAAACCCTAACAATGTGGGATTTACTAAGGCCTCCTTAAGTTGATCAAAGGCCTGCTGACACTCCGGCGTCCATTTAATGGATCTACCACCAGTCTGGCATGATAAAGGCTTACTGATTTGAGAACAGTTGGGAATATGTCGCCTATAAAAATTTACCATTCCCAGAAACTGGCGTAATTGTTTTACCGAAGTCGGGACGGGAAATTCTAACGCCCCCTTGATATTTTTCTGAAGGGGAAGTATACCAGTCCGTGATATTTGGTGACCCAAGAACTCCACCTCAGTACGGCAAAGCCTGGTTTTACTGGGTTTAAGTTTATACCCATTTTTCTCTAAGGCAGCAAGGACACGATCCAAGGTAACTAGATGATCCTCTATGATCCTCTATGTTTTGACTGAGGATAATAATATCATCTAAGTATATCATAACCTTGGACCATGGTAATTCCTCTAACGCCAGCATCATTCCACGTTGAAATGTTGCTGGACCATTTTTTACACCAAAGGGCATTCTTAAATACTCATACTGGGCAAATGGAGTGGAAAAAGCAGTTTTTTCAACACTTTCGGGTTCCATGGCCACCTGATAATACCCACGGACCAGATCAATGGTTGTAAAATATTTATTACCATACATATTATAAATCATATCTATTAGGTTAGGTAAGGGGAAGGAATCTGTCTTAGTAACACTATTTAATTTCCGGTAGTCTATACATAAACGCAACTTACCGTCAGGTTTTCGGACAGGAACCACAGGAGCCGAATAAGGGGATTTACTAGGTCTAATAATATCCTGCTCCAACAGTTCATGACATTGTTTTTCTATTTCTTGAGCCAAGGGACCCTGGAAACGACGTACTGGTAATCTCACAGGTCGACCAGTTTCTACCTCGATATTGTGTGTGATATTAGTAGCCACTCCAACGTCGTGGTCACCGAAACTGAGAGCCGATTTATGTTTTAATAACACTGCGATTAATCGTTTCTTTTCGAGGTCAGAGATAGGAATATCCGCAAAGCAAAACTCCTCCTCCAACTTGGTGGGGACCATACGTCTGCTTTAAAGTTGATTTCGGAATTCGCCTCTACTGGCCTAGTATTAATTTGAAGAATATCTTCTTCTTCCAAAGAACACAAACTACCTACTACAGTACCCTTCCTAACATAATGAGGTGTATCGGAAGGATTAAATAGAGCGATCTTACACGAATCTCGCAAATCCAATACACCAGGAATTGGTACAACGGATCCCATTGGCTCGGATTGAAAACCTACCAAAGCAGAGATTTCAGATGAAGGACAACTTACATCCACCATCTGACAGGAAAACGGTGGAACATTTATGGACTTAACCGTGACGCATTTATAAAAGGGGATGTTTAGACTCTCATCCTTAGCTACGAATTCTATACAATCATTAGATCTATGTACTAATTCCCGCGTAGTTAAGTCTGGGAGAAGGTCATTTTCTTTTAAAGCGACAGCCCCTAAAACTAGCGGAGCTGGCATAAATTCCTGGGGAACTACCAACAAAATGACGGGTTTAGATACATAATCACTGTCAGGGAAGTGCAAGTTACATTCAGTATAGAAGTCAATAGGTACTGAATGTTCTCGGACCAGACCACTGATGGCATTAACTTTTATATCTAAAGGCCGTAAGGGCAAGTTCATCATGTACGCCTCGGTGATTTCAGTGCTAATTAAACTAATTCCAGCCCCACTGTCTACCATACAACCGTAGAAACCAGAGCTGTTGGGAACCAAAGCGACTGAAACAATCAGAGGGTCCTCCTTGAAAGGAGTACAATGGACTACCATCGTCCGTAAGGGATTTTCTAAGGGTTTAGGTATTTCTAAGGGAGGTCGTTCGGAAGATTTCTCGGAAATAATTTTAGAAGTTTTAAAATTTTCTGTGCCTCCATCATCATTGACTGAGTCGATTAAAGGGTTATTCTCCACCAGAGGACTCAAGTCCGGGGAGACCAGGAGTTTAAAGGGGGATCATACCGCACCTCATCATTAGCGCAAGGTTTTAAATTTTTACTTGCAGGTAGGGATGGTTCCACTTGCTTGGACGATGGAGGCCTGTGATTGGTCGATTGATTTGAAGAATACGACCGGGAATATACTTTTTCAAAGGGAACAGTTCTAAGGGAAGAAGGCTCGTGGTCAGAATTATGGGACTGGGGAGGAGCACTAAGGGAACACCTCATGAGGACCACCACAGAAGGGACAAACTACTTTTCTGATATTCGGAGAAGAAGAGGAAGAAGACTTCCTAGATCGACAATTGGCCCTGATGTGACCTTTCTTTTTGCAATAACTGCATACTCCCAGATATTTGTAACACTCCTCCATGGAGTGACCTGTTCTTTCGCAGTAGTTACACAAAACCTTTCTCCTTTCATCAGGCTTAGGATGAGAAGTTGAATTACGGTCAGGACGAACGGCACCATCATGGTTCTTGGAACCATTGGTGGAGTCACGATAGTACCGACTACCATTATTTCGTTCTTGCGGACTACTTTTCTTCTTAGGAGCCGGCCGATGATTATTGTTGGATTTAGGTTTTCGTTGTTCGACGTTTTGATGTAAAACCTCAGTCCATCCGGGTAGTGCAGTATTTATCCGGATAACGGATTCCAAAGATTCGTCTAGGTTCACTTTCATCGCGGTCTTTTGCGCATAAGTTGATTTGCGATCTCCAAGTGGATTAGTTTGGAAATGGAATTCGAAACGCATATTCTCGCATCTAAGGAGTCCGCAAAATCATATATTTTCCCAGAAGCTTTACTATACCCTTCCAAACTCCATCATTTTAATATATTGACGACGAAGTTCAATAATGGAGGTTTTAAACACAGAGAAAAGCGATCTAAGGGAATCATGACTCTCATATCTTATCCAGGATTATGCTTTTGGACTAGCTAGGCGCTCTAACCGTTAAGGCGAACATTTTGATGCTCCGTTAGCGTATCGGTTGAAAGCGCATGAACTTCTTATTCGTATTCTTTTTCTTTCGTCCTCATCACGAACCCAACCAACAAGATTATACCCGTACAAGAGAATATTCACGGTGTCTTTTGATATCTCTCGGTATAATTCAAGAATTTGGCCTTTCTAGCTGTCGCCAAGCAGTCGTAACCATGTGATGGCATCTAGGTAGTTTAAGTACAATAAGCCTCAAAAAATCAGCCAGGTAGAACTTAAGAGATCTTGTTTCCGATCGTATTTAAACTTTCCAGGATCCACAACCTTAAGCTTCTGAGAGACTGAGTCAGAAGCACAATGGCTTCCTCCAGCATGTCAAGTCTCTTTTTCATGTGTGGTCCTGAAATACATTGAAGGTTCATCGTCGTCAGGAATACGACGCATAGGCAGTCGTTGGATATCCTTGTGGAATACAACCAGAATGCGACTGATCCATTCGAAAACATCGTGGTGCTCCGATATATTTAAAGGAATTTTTCTCGTTGAGGCCTGTAGTAATTATTTATACTTTCAGAAAAATCAGCCTTTCCTCATTGCATAGGGATAGATAATCTCCTATGTCCTGTCCATATGGATTCTAAAAGAGAGACTTAGCTTGCGTGAAGATAATTTTACGGGGGTATAGAATCATGAGCCGAAGCATGATTAGAAGAAGTGAGCGTTAGCGAAAAAAATATGGAGTAGCATAAGATTAGGATTAGAATAAGATTAGGATTAGAAATAAGGTTAGGATTAAGAATAAGATTAGGATTAGAATAAAGATTAGGATTAGAATAAGATTAGGATTAGGAAGAATTTGATTTCTAGGATTTTCTACATAACTGGGTGAATTATGTAGAAAAGGTTTGGATCGTGGTTGAGATTGGGAAACTAAGGAAGGTTTATACTCACGATCATAGAAAGAAGTGGTATTTTTAGGCATATGCACATAATGGGAATCGAATTTAGGTGGAATACCTTGACCTGGATCATGGAACGTTCTGTGTTCAACCTTACTGACTGTATCATTTACTTGAGCCAATTGCCTTTCACTTAACACCTGTTTATGGAGTTTAGTTAATAAAGTACTCATCTCAGGCTCAGTGAAAGGTTTGTCAGAGTGGGGAGATAAAGATAAGCAGAGGGTATGTCAGAGTTGACAACTTCTACCCTGTCTTTATTTTCCACATTCATTCCTACATTCATTCCGACATTATTTTTATTACGATCATCACGGAGACGTTGTTCTACACGTGGATCTAATGCGACAGCTGCAAGAGAGGGATCAAAGTCCACAGCTTCTTGGCTATCAGCATTTATGCTCATAGTCTTTTGTTTGAGGTTTTTCTGACATTTTCTTTTGTAATTTCAAAAGAAAGAATTTCAAACTATTGTAGGTTATTACTAACTAACTCGTCGATCTTCCAAGTATAAGTACAAAGAAGAAATTCTTGAAAAAACTGAGAAGAGAATTGATATTGTTCTTCAAAAAATAAATATGATGATGTGAGCGAGAGTCACAATCCTTGTGCACGCAAGCGCGAGGAACCAAACAGAGCCTGTTCGGCGCCACTTAATTTATTTATGTGGCGGAGAGGAAGTACGCTGGGATCAACAAAGTTAACCCGACGTGAGGTACCTCTCTCCGCTATTTCTAGGAATATGAAGTTCGTTAAAGAATTTTTGATCGGAGTCAAAGTTATAGGGATTACGTCAATGTTAGGTGGATGTTCAAAGATAGTGTTGAAGTTACTTAGTCAGCACAGCAACCAGCCTGACCACCATCAGGTAATACGGAGCCAATTAGATTTCTCCGTAACGAGGAAGTTAGTCTTCAGACTCCGTCGGCCGCCTGACTGAATGACTTTCGAGAGGAGATTGTGAACTTGATATAAAAGTGATACATCTAAGAGTTTTTACCTAAAAGGAAGATGTAGAATATTTTACTCGTTCCGAGCTTTCTCTAAATTAACCATAGAGTCTCGAGATTAACCCAGAGAGTCTCGAAGATTAAGAGTAACAATACCAAAAAGCATCAATATGAAGGATAGTGACACTCCATAAAAAAGTTTATTCTTTACTAAAATCGCTCAGAATATATGGTGGGAGGTCTGACAAAAGTTAATGTTACCACAAGTCCTACCCAACAAATATATAAATAAAAGATATGATTAAATAGAATTAGTTAATACACCTTGGAGAGCAAGTTAAAGGTTCCAATGTGTAAAATATGTACACGAGCACAGACAGCTCTAGGATCAGAATCGAGAGTGGAAACCGAACGCTTCCAAATATTGCTCATGCATAAAAATCAAGGAAATAAGAAATCCAGACTCAACAATTGTGAATAATGATGACTTAACTGAATTGACTGGGGAATGGTTCCAAGTGGCGAGTATGATTCAGGAGAATACAACTATGCTGAAGTACTATTAAAGAGGAAGGAATCAGGCCAAATCCCAACGTTAGAATTGGCAGGGAGAGGGATCCAGAACCACAACTCCGAAACAACTCCAAGAAGAAAGATTCAGGATGAATTCCAACTTTAAAATAGCACCGAGGAAAGATTCACTAAGGAATCCCACTCAAGATTATCAGCACAAAAAGAAAAGAAGGAATCCCAAAATCGGAATGGAAGATTCAAGTGAATCCCAACTATGAACCCTGTCAAATATAAACAATTATGGTATTATCCCATATTTATATTGCATATGGACAGTAAAAGAATCACATATATCTATTCTACCTAAGAAAACATACCCTGATATATCCTAAGAGGGTTTTTTTAATATGGGGACAATATGTCAAACCCTCCAGCAAGCAAACAAGATAGTAAACTGTAATAAGAGTCAGAGTTTACTATCTGTACATTACCTACAAATCTTACAGTTAATTAATTTAATAAAAATCAAATAAATTGCAGCATACCTCTGAGACTGCTAGAAGGCTTATCCAACTTCTTCTTGTTTTATAAATATCAGCAACAACTTATATTTTTACTATCATCGTGCTCCTGGTGCTAGTTTATCATTAAAGTTATATGTATATCATTCATACATATAAATTCATAACAAGATTACTAAAAAGAAGAAACAACTGGTATAATCTATTTCATGTTTAAGGTTTTTATAAAGTATTGATAAATGAATAAGATTGATTGTGCCAGGGATCAAAAATGGTTACAAAATTCCAGACTGTATTATAAAAAACATTTTCGAGAATAAACAACACCAGAATAGATAGCGAATTGCCAATGACATCATGGATTGCACGAATCAATATCCTCCCTTATATATATATATATATATATATAATAATATATATATATATATAATATATATATATATATATATATATATATATATATATATATAATATATAATATATATATATAATATATATTATATAATATATTATATATAATATATATATATATAAGGAATCTGCTTAGAATAATGAATAAGGATGGTGCTTTTGTAAACTGATGAAATGGTGTGAGTGAGTGTGAAGAAAACACTCGAAAATCTGCCACAAATTAACAAATGTATGAGGTTAGTGAATGTGTTGGTTTTATGGTGCAAGAAGAATAGGATTTTGGGATGAAGTATATAAAGGAGTAACGTAGGGTTAGAAAGTGAAGAATGGTAAATCTGCAGGTATAGATTGAAATTCTGGTGAAATGGAATCAAGAGCGAGGCGAGATGGTGATGATTGGATTTGGAAGTTGGTAATAAAGCGTTTATTATGGAGTATAGTTCAAGGATTGGAGGGAGACGGAATTAGTACCCTTGTATAGTAAGGTGAGAAAAGGGAACTGTGAAATATAGGAATAAGTTTATGATGTTGTAGAAGTATATGCTGTATTGTCGAAAAGAGGCTCGATGACTGAGGACTTGGATGGAAGAACAGGTGCGTTTAGGAGTGTAGGATGTTTGTGGATCAAATCTTTACATGGAAACAAATGATTGAGAAAATGAGGGGAAAAGAATAAATATATTAGTTTTATGATTTACAACAGGCGTATATAGAGTTAATAGAAAAGCTTTATGGCAGTATTAAGTGATATATGGGTTGGTGGTAGGCTTCGGAATGGAATCAAAATTATGTATGACGATTAGTGAGCGTGTGTAAGAATAAAATATGTTCAATGGTGATTGGTTAGGATTAATAGCGGAGTGAACCAGGGATTGTTATGTCTCCTTGTTATTCAATGTGTTATGGATGGTATGAAGAATTCGAGTGGGATGGCAGAAATGATTTAGAATGATGAGAATGGAGAGGAGTGGAGGTTGCCCTACCTATTGTATGCGGATTATTTGGTTTTGTGTGGAGTCTGTAGAGATTTGAGAGGATTGATGGAGAGATTTGGCAGGGTGTATGTAAAAGGAGGTTTGAAAGTAAACGTAGCATAAGAGTAAGGTTATGGTTGTGAGTGATGACAGTCCTCAGTGTGAAGTTGTTAGATTATGAGCAGCTGGAGCAAGTGTCTGAGTTTAAATATTAGGGTAGTGTTGGATTGAGAGGAACGATGCATGCAGATGTATAGGAAGTGTGAATGGCAGGAAGGTTGGCAATTAAATCGTGGTGAATGTTAAAGACTAAGTCTTGAGTGCTAGAGTCTACATGAGAGTATGTTGATTACCGTGTATGTATTGGTAGTAACTATGTCTGAATAAGAAGTATAGATCTAAAGTTCAATGTGTTCAGATGGACAATCTAGGGGCATGCTAGGTGAGAAGAATTAATAAATGAGGAATGAACGTATTAGAGAGTGTGTGGTGGAAAAAGTTGGTAAATGAGAGAATAAAGAAAGTATGTTGAGATGGTTGTCATGCTGGAAAGATGAATGAAAGTCGTTGGTTAAGCGGATTGTATAGTGGAGAGTGTGTTGGAAACACCGACCGCTGGGAGACCGAAGAGAAATGGATGTATTCGGTGAACGAATGTACTAGGAGAGAAATGTGCAGTTGGCAGAGGCGAGAATAGAAGGTGCATGATAGAGAGAATGGCGGGTTTTGTATTGGGGCATGGTTGTGGCCCACCGGAGGGATGAACCCGTACATTGACGATTTACCATAGTGAGGGTCCGTCGCGGTCCTATGATGCTCTAGGTGGATTTCTGTCTGTGACGAGCTCTCACTAATTAATGGTACAGAAGCGGGCGGTAAGGCTGGGCTTTCTTTCGACGTTTGTCATCATATTCTCCTACTGCTTTTTCTTTTCCGATGCTTGTACAGCACCTTACCCCCAATCTTGGGCAAAGAGGAAGGTGAAGAAAGAAAGAAAGAAAGATATATATAATATATATATAAATATAAATAGATTATATGTATATATATATATATATATATAATATATATATATATGTATATATATTATGTATATTTACTTATTTATTATTAAACTATTATGTATTTATTTATTATTTAAACAAATAAATAAATAAATAAATTAAATAAATAAAAAATAAAATAAATAAATAAATAATAAATAAATAAATAAATAAATAAATAAATAAATAAATAAATAAATAAATAAATAAATAAATAAATAAATAAATAAATAAATAAATAAATAAATAAATTAAATAAATTAAATAAATTAAATAAATTAAATAAATTAAATAAATTAAATAAATTAAATAAATTAAATAAATTAAATAAATTAAATAAATTAAATAAATTAAATAAATAAATAAATAAATAAATAATTAATAATTAAATAAATAAATAAAATAAATAAATAAATATATATAAATATATATATATATATAATATATATATATATATTATATATATATATATATATATATATATATATATATATATAATATATATATATATATATATATATATATATATATATATAAAATTAGGCTTTAGAAATAAGCGAGGTTCGTTGTTCCACACGAGGTATCTCTCCTGAAGATATATTATTTGTAATAAGAAAAGATCATTTGAAGCTACAAAGGCTTGTCAATTATATGGGTAAGTTGAGACATAATATAATTTTTTATATCTTTGCAGAACATAAAAAGTATTGAATTTGATATTCAACTCAGTCTCCACAACTTGCACACAATACTCACATTCCTCTAAAATAACCAACAACTCTTACTACGGAACCTTTTTTTCACACAAACAAAACACACCCTCAAATGCTCTCACTCACAGCCCTGGTCCTTTGTAATCTGATTGAAGCGAAGCCTGATTTTGAACATTGGCGTTCACTTGACTTTGAATGCAGTTTACTCAGACTTTCTACGAGAGAAATAGTTTAGAGAAAATGTATTGTTTGCAGAACTGAGGTACTGGAGCTGATTTTTTATTTTGGCTCATTCTGTTGATTTTTTTATACTCTTCCGAAGAGTCCTAGAGCTTCTTCTCTTTTAACAATTTTTCTTTTTAAACAATTCCGAATGTGCTATATAGAAAAATAGTCATGAGGTGGCCTTCGACTCCTAATTATATATGCACGATGCTTATCCATTATATCAGTACTTGTATATTAGCACAAACATTTCCATTCATTTGAACATTTTCATTTCTCTCGAGGTTAACATTTATATAAAATCTCATCTCTTTTATTTTTTTTTTTCATTTTAACAAAATAAGTTTCGCATTATTGATTTCTTTTATAATTTCTAAAATGTATTATTTATTTAATTTTGTTCCACTCCAGACTTAGTCCTTTTGTATCCACCAGCGATATAATTTTTTTTTACAATTCACAACTTTCCTACTACACTCTGCATCACCCATTCCCTTTTCATCCAACATATAACCTTAATATTTAGACTCAGATACTTGTTCCAATTGCTCCCCATCCAACATGATTTCACACCGCGGATTCTCCTCACTCACTACCATCACCTAACTTTCAAATTCTTCCTTTTACATACTCTGCGAAACCCCTCTACTAGGGATGTACCGGAACCAGGTTCCGGCTGGAACCTCGATTTTTTAAAAGTTCCGGTTCAGGCCGGTATTTACCGGAACTTTCCACTTTTTTCAAATGTCTTTCTTAAAAAATTCAGTAATTGATTTGTCATTTACTCAGTATGATTATGCATAAAAATAATATATTAAAATGAATATATGTGAACAAATACATGATAAAAATGACCTTACTCTATACTTTCGAAAACTTTAAATATGAAACAATATTTTCAAACTCGAACCAGTAGCTTTAATACTCTAGAGTCTAGACCTGGGGATAAATAAAATTTGTACAAGTTATTATTATTATAATAATAATTATTATTATTATTATTATTATTATTATTATTATTATTATTATATTATTATTTATTATTATTATGAGTATATTATTCATTATATTATTATTAGGAAATTAACTTGAAAGTAAAAACTCTTACAAAACAAAATATTAACTAAACTTTTAAGCTAAAATTTAAAAAATTTAAAAACAAGATTCCATAATTTTCTTACTTAAAAATGATCTTATTTGAATTTTAAAATAAGAGATGATGTCGATAGGGTTGGGAAAAAAAACCGTTTTTTTTTCAAATCGTGTTTTTTTCAGGAAAAAACATGTTTTTTCATGTTTTTTTCGTTTTTTTTCAGTTTTTTTCTTTTTTTTTCATTAAATGTATTTTTAAAAATTTAAATAGGCTAATATGATATTTTACTGAGTATTTTTTTTTTTTAATATTTAATATTTTAATTTAAAAAAAAAACCTATATTTTTTTATAAAATAGCAGAACTACCTTTCTCTTATATTTTATCAATTGTTTTCGTTACAATTTACAGTAGGTTGTAGCCTGCAGACTGCTGTTTGTAGGCTTCTACTAACTAATTTAACTATGTATTTTACATTTGTATCATATAATCATATTTATAATTTACTTTTAAATATTAATGTATATTATATTTATTTATATAGAATGAGTCTGAATGACAAAACTCAAAAGTGACTTAAGGGATGCAAATGAAATAATAAAAATAATGAAATTAAAATTATACCAAGATTGTAAATGAAGGAGGATGAGTGAATGACTAAATTAAATATTTGGCTTTGGAATATCAACTTTTGATTCACTAATCACTAGTCCCCACTCCCCAGACCCCAGTCACTACTGAGTACTGACTACTGTGCTGTGACTACTGTCAAGCTCATTATCACTGGGCTCATCAGCGTGATCAGCCACATTTAATTTTGATATAACTAATAAGTCTGATATCTCAGTCGTATGAAGTATCGTGTGAGAATGACAGTGGTGAAGGAGCAGGGCAGTAACAGGACTCTTAAGCTTAGCTGCCTTAGCATAATCATCTCTCTCAGTTGGCAAATTTTCAAAATTTCCTATTCTAGATTATGAGCAATAAATACTAGTTTTTGCAACGTCTACACAACAAAAGTTATATTTTATGTGAGGGCCTTTGCAACCTTTTATTTCCTTAAAAAGTACAGCACACGATTTCTGAACGTTGCATTTTCTAAATTCTGATTAAAAATTATATAAAATTGTTACTGAAAGCTGAAACAGAGTAAGAAAACATTAATGAAGCCACAAACAAAATATTATGAATATCAAAATTCAGAATATAAAATAAAAATATAGAAAGCCCATAAAAATTTTGAACACAAACTCAGGGGCTTCCACCTTGTAGGAAATTGGAACCAAAAAATGTCAAATTAGAGCATATTTGCTAAAATTTATAATATAATTGTTCAAACATGTAAATTCCACAACTTAATTGAAAAAAACGAAAAAAAACAAATTTTTACTTGTTTTTTCAGGCTGTGTTTTTTTCATGAAAAAAACTGTTTTTTTCGGAAAAAACGAGCTTGTTTTTTTCCTTTCCCAACCCTATGTAGGAAAATAAGTTGCTCACCATGCTGTGGAGTTAAACGTGATCTCTCATCCTCAAACATGTTTACTCGCTTCTGAAAAAAGCCTCTCAGAATAAAGTGATGAAGCAGGGCAGGCGAGCATTCTTTTAGATACCAATTTAATAAAAGGGGTATTTTTCTTGATTGTTGTGATAAGTTCCCCGACCGGAACTTTTTCAAGGTTCTGGAAAGTTCCGGTACATCCCTACCTTCAACTAATCCTATCAAGCTTTCTTCAGAATCGTTACACAAAACCAAATCATTCGCGCACAATAAGCAGGGCACTCTCCATCAGTCTAACACCTTCTAATACTACCCCTATCCCGAAATCTTTCATCACCCCATCATATACAATTTAAAAAGCCAAGGAGACATAACACATCCCTGCTTCATTATACTACTAATATTAAACCATTCACTTTCATCTACATTTATTCTTACACACGCTTCACTATCGTCATACATACTTTCCATTTCATTCAGAAGAAATTATTAGGTCAGGACAAATTATATATATTATATATATATATATATATATATATATATATATATATATATATATTATATTATATATAATTATATATAATATATAATATATATAACTATATTTATATATATTATAATATATATATATATTATATATAATATATATATATATATATTAATATATATATATTATATAAACTATAAATAATATACACATATATGGAATATGATTATATGGTATTGCGATATTTGTATTTTTACTCACCTGTTTTTGCTCTTTATACTTGATACAAAATTTTTCAGTTTGAGGAATAAAATATTTTGAATTAAATTGCCGAGACCAATTTTAACTCTGAAGCTTTCATTTTATCTGGTTCCTCTTTTGTTTACTTCTGTATAGTAACACATAATACTATGGATAATATATATAAATTAGTTGATGGGACGATTAGAATTTATTGACAATGACGATTATTGAAAAATATATTTAAATATAGATATATAATATATGATATATAATATATATATATATATATAATATATATATATATATTATAATATATATATATATATATATATAATATATATATTATATATATATATATTTTTTTTTTTTTTTTTGAGTTAGTTTACAGGACCCACCACGGCTCACAATGAAGCGGCCACACTGGGCTGAAAAATCAGCACATCGGAGGCCCTTACTATATATGTTTCAAATGTCAAAGAAAGATTTGATGTTGAAATGAATATTCAGTCAGTCAAAATAAATAAAAACTAAATAAAAAATTTATCCTTGTATTATTAATAGTCTTAAGATTAACATAAAAAAATCAAATGCTATAAAGAATATTCACTTCTGAAGATACAAGAAAATAGTGTTACGCTAAAGTGGAAGATTCAGATAAGATATGGGATAATCTTTTAGAAGGTTTATGGACCGTAAAGTAGGAAAATAACGACAGCGAATAGGGTCCAGATGACACAATCAAGAAGATATGATGAACAGGTTCGGCGTGCTGGCGACGGCAAAATTTGGCAAATGGGAGAGGGTCGTGACATATAGTGACGTGAGTGATATTAAGTGTGGCCTAATACGGAGGCGGCAAGTATCACCTCATGTAAGCGCTTTCGTCTGTGGAGGAAGACACTCACCGATGTTCGGCTTTATGTTTCTTAGTTTCCTTCCCCGCCGATCACTCGTCCACACTCTTGCCAACAAGATCGAAAGCCCCGTCGGAGAGCAGGATAGTAATCAGTTGATGGGAAGCGGCCTTGTCGAATGGCATTCGGGGAGGTACCTTGAACAACTCCGAGAAGAGGGAGGCGGCCATTTGGCCTCTCTGTCAGCGATTTCATGCCAGTTACCCCTACGTGAGAGGAGTTCCAACATAAAATAATTTTTTCTTACTGAGTGGATAATCTAAGGAAATTTTACACTGGTACCATTGCGTTTAGAGAAGGGTTTAGCGCTTGTAGCGCCCTAAAGGCGAATCTGAATAAACAACATATGATGATCTTGGTTAAGGATTAGATTCGAGAAAGGCAATCATTATAGCCGTTAACTCTGCTGTAAAATTGAGATAAGGGGGAAGGTTATGGGAGAGGTGCGCGTCAGAAAGACAGCAGAAGCGCCCACACTGTCCCTGTTTTAGAGCCGTCAGTAAACACTAGTAAATTTCATCGTGAACTCGCATAACAGGAATGATGCTTTTAAACAGGCAGCAGGATGCTAGATTTGGAGCAAAATGTCAGAGCCAAGCAAATGGTAGGAGAGGGAAATAGCCAAGTGTGTACCCTTCGTCAAAAGAGAAGGCAGCACCTTTTGAAAAGGATGTGAAAATTTAAAGATGTTATTGTTATTAAACCGTCTTTGCAAATGCCAGTTAATTAGGATTCTTGAGGTACCTCCTGCAGAAATCGTGTCATGAGCAGACGTATTGGGCGGTTTGAAAACGAAGATAACTTGTACACATGATGTATTCCTCGAAAAGAGAAGATGGCGATCACATTGATCAACTTCAAGCGCTCACCTGGGGACGATCGAAAAGGCTCCAGTGAGATACGGATCGCCTGTTTTGGATGGATTTAACAGGTGTAGTAGTGTTATGGAGGCCTGACCATATACTGACACAGCCATAATCCAGTTTCGATCGGATTAAGGCTACGTAAAGACGTAAAAGGATGCCGATCAGCACCCAAATTTGATGCGAATGACGTAACAGGTCAGGGTGCGATTGACAAGTATGTTTTTAGTGTTTAATAGCGATGCATATATTAAGTGGTCATCTAGATGAGCCCTAGAAATTTGACCTGTGAAGTTACAGGGAAATGGCGAACCATATAAGGTTAGGTTCCTAGAAGAAAGTGGCAAGTTCTTCGATTCCCTTTTTCTTTAAAAAACACTGCTGAGTTTGGGGGAGAAAAAGGAAGCCATGGAGCTAGCCACTGTGAAAATTTCAATAGCTGTTGAAGTTGCCGTTCGGAGAAAGGGCAGCCTGCACCGGCTATGGTATAATGCAAGTCATCACATATAGAGAAAATGACAGTCGCTTGAATAAGGAACAATTCATAAAATCCGAGAGCATAATAGTAAGTACACTTAAAAACACTACCCTCGAACGCCTTCATCCGATAAATGCGTGACAGAATAGAAGAGCACCAGAACTTGCATGATCTGTTACAAAAGAATTTAATGAAAAGGGAGTTTCCGCGAAAACGAGCGAATGTAGTAAGGAGAATCGCAGTTCTCCACGTGTGTCGTAAGCTTTTTCAAGATTAAAGACAGCAAGAACCATCCCACCAGTTGAGAAGCTTCCCCGGATTCATGGTCTAGTTTTAAACAGGGGTCCGCGGTCGACATTTTTGCGGGAAAGCCAACTGGAAGTTGAAAAAAGCTTGGCGACTTCTCCGAACAGGAGAAGAAAGCGGCCTGAAAACCATTTTCTCATTAATTACAAGTATGCAGGTCAGTGAAATTGGTCTTTGGTTATCCGCCAGCTTCGGATCTTTCCCAGGTTGGGGATAGGAATTAAAAAAAGCCTGTTAGGTCCAAATTAAGATGGAAAAAGAGGATCGATTTTCCCAAGGATTTCTTGTTATAAATAGGCATCCAGCAAAAAAAATGGCTGATGCTGAGCGGATTGTATATGACTGGAGCCATGATATACAAATCATTGTCTGACAAGACACCATCGCGCTTG
>JABUQX010045925.1:0-25000 GCA_015478945.1 Trachelipus rathkii
AATTTGACACTCAATTGTATAGATCATATTCGCTGTAATATAACCACTAATTATATTTAATAATTTATAAGTTAAATATATATTTTATTTATATTTACTTAAACTTAACATTAGTATGTCAATCAATAATTTGAGGCTATATATAATATAATATATATATATATATATATATAAATATATATTATAATAAATATATATTATATATATATAATAATAGTATAATAATAATATATAATATATTATATATATATATATATAATATAAGTATATATATAGTATATTAATATATTAATATTATAATATAATTTTAGTTTACTATTACTTACTTACTTATCTGTACCTATCATGGCCCACCTTATAATATGGATGGACTACTAACCTGCTTCCCCAGAGTCCGGCTTGAGTCAGCCCTCTGGGATATTACGTTTACCAAGGTTATCATAAGGAAAAAGAGGTTATATATAAGAGAAATACTATAATATATAGGTGCGGAGGGGGAGTCGATATGAAAGCAGTAGGCTAAACACTATACAGAAGAAGGGTGTAGCCTCTATATTGTGGTACTCATGGGCAATTATGTATGTAACATTCATAAGCGGCAAGAGGGAGGGTGATCAAGTTTTGTCTAGTATTGAAATTGTATTAATTTTATTATATATGACATAGATAGCCCGGTGTGAGTGACTCTGATCTGCTATCAGAGCGAGGTTATTTGACCTATTCTGGACAGCGTTTCTTCCATTCTAGGGTATAAGAAGTATTTTGAGGGCGGGGAGTGTTTTATAGATAATTAGATTATTTAGGTTAGAGCCGTTTAGCATAGGTAAATATGAGTGCTGGTTAAATTATAGTATGTGATTAATTGATGTAATTCACAATGACCGTATTTGGTAAGGGGGAGGAGGAATTATGTTGTATGTGTTATAATAGAATTGAGCTGGTGAAGAAGGACTGTAGAAATCCCTGAAAGAAAGTAAACTATAATATTACAGAGAGGATAGAGATGGTAAGAAGACATATATATGGAAGAGTGCCAAAGTATGGGAATAGGATTACGTGATTTTATCTGATAGATATTATGTTAATCTACCCATCACATCTCCAAGTGTGTGGAGATGGGTATAGAGGAGGTAAAAGTTTATCGTGTTTAATGTTGTGATTATTGAGAGGGGTTGAGATATTTATGTGGGCAGCTGTGAATAATTATACACTGAGTGGCTGTATATTTTTTGAGATAATATTAGTTAATAATATATTTGTACTAATTACCCTTGAGTCTTCGTGCCAAGCCTATTGATACCATTGAGGTGAGAGCACATATGATTTTAAAGTTGTTCTGAGGAATTGTATATATATAAGTTGTGGTTAGAGTGTGTGATTTCTGTCGCTGAAAGTTGGTGTTGAGAGAGGGAGTTCAGTGAGGTAGTGGTTATTAGTTTTTCGTTGGGTTTGAGGAGAGTTTGATTTGGTATCGATGTGGGGGGAAAACGTTATGTGTGTGTCATCATAATAGTAAGTACCTATATATATTTTTGGAGTTTTGTTTAGCTGAGAAAGTGAGGGGTTGTTGTTTCACAGTAGGATAGATTTTTAATATATAAATATATATGGATGGAAGGGAGGATATGTATGACGGTCAGTGGTTAATAAGGGTGATTAGGAGGAATATAGGGGGGCTGCCTGGTCCATTTCTAGTTAGGTATAAAGCTAACCAATTATTTATCTAATAGATGGTAAATAATTACTTGGAGTATTAGTAGTGTGGCTAATGTTTACGTCATGAGGTTGATTGGGATAAATAAGACTGATTAGTCGTACTGTTACGTAAGTTATATAAATAAGTTTTGGTGGATTGGGTGGGATTATGGGGTTAGAGTTAAATAATCTGCTGTGTAAAAAATTTAATAAACTAAAAAAGGAGAAGAGAATGGCCGCCCTGGTTAGGTACGCTACAAGATGTATATTTGCAAGGTTTATTTCAAGGTTTATGTATTATTTATATATTATTATGAGTATATAGACCTTAGACGAAAACGGTGGTGAGTGAAATTGGAGAGTACCCATTTTTTGTATCATTATTTTCTTATAAGGGAGGTTATGATGTGAAATGAGGTAATTTATTATAGTATATAATAATGTAGTAATGTGTGTGGATGAGACGGTATACGAATTGCTTTAATTATGATCATATTTGCAGTTTGAGTATATATCGGATCTATGGGAAGTAGGGAATTGGGTTTTGAACCAATTTATATAGATGTGTTTAAGATGTAGGGTAGGTGAGGGCTTGTAATGATTGTATAGTAATTATATTATGGTTTGACTTATTGAATCCGTTATAGTTGATAAATTACTGAGAGTTATAAATATATAGGGGTTATGAAATTATATAATTGTTTAGAATTAATTATTTATCTACAGTTTATAATGGATATATGACATAAGCAGAGAAGATTAGGCTGGGGTTTAGCGAATGAAGAGGAGAGGAGTTCTGTACATGGAGTATTATTTTTTTAGATTATCATAGTGAGTTAATCTTTGAGGAGAGTCTAATAAATTTGATGCTTCATGTATATTATAAATATTGAGGTGAAGAAGTTAGGGTGTCTCACCAAATACAAGGTTCAGTGCTGTAGTACCTCTAATACTATATAGTTCTCAATATATCTATTCATAATTCTTTCATATTTCTTTATCCTATAGTCAGCGCCACTTCCATCGCTAATAGACTTCTCTACAATGGGGAGAGGTGATTAGCAAAGTTGCTGGTACCCAATTTCAGGTCATGCAGAGTGGAAAAAGGATGGAGAGAAAAGCATTAGAGAGGAAGCACATATGGATACTTGGACAAAACTTCTTCGTTGCGAGACAGCATATTAAATCCAGAGACCTCTAACCATGGAGCTTTACATAGTAACACAAGGTGTAAGGCGTTTCGTTTCCATCTACTCTATGAGTTGAAGCAAATAGAGATTTCCGTTAGGTTACCAAAATCCACCCTAGAGCATTATGGGACCGCGACGGACCCTCACTATGGTAAATCGTCAAATCGTAAGGGTTCATCCCCTGGCCAGTGGCCAACAACCATGCCCCCATTACAAAACCCGCCATTCTCTCCTATCATTCCACCTTTATTCTCGCCCTCTGCCAAACTCACGATTTCTCTCCTTCAGACATTCAGTTTCACACGAACTCAATCCACTTCTCTCGGGTCCCTCCCAGCCGTCGCGTTCCCTAACACACTCTCCACTATACATCCGCTTAACCAACCGACTTTTCATTTCATCCTTTCCACATGACCAAACCATCTCAACATACTTTCATTTATTCTCTCACATACCCCTTTCTTCACACCACACAACACATCTCTCTAATTAGTTCATTCCTCACTTTATTAATTCTTTTCACACCTAGCATGCCCCTAAGATTGTCCATCTGAACACATTGAACTTTAGATCTATACTTCTTATTCCAGACCATAGTCTCACTACCATAACAATAACACAGGTAACAACATACCCTCATGTAAGACTCAATATATATATTTAATATAATATTATATATATATATATTATATATATATATATATATATATAATATATATATATATATATATATATATATATATATATATATATATATATATATATTATATTTATTGCGCTACCTCAATTTCTTCTCTAGGGAAATGGACTTGGCAAAGGGGGCATTCAACAGAAATTTTGTCTTCCTTCGAATCCGTGTCCATTTTTTCATCATTGTTCTCTTCTTCAACAGAATTTATACTTCCCTGAACTGCAACAACGTCTGCTTCTCTATTTCTTGATTCTTGAACTTTATTTTCATTTTGCTACATATTCATGTCGGAGAAATATAAACAAAATATGAGAGAAAACACGAAATTAAATATTGTCTGAGAAGTTTTGCTTCTCAATAGGCTTAAATTTAATAAAATTAATAAAAGACCTAAAAAATGTATTCAATAGATCTATCTTTAAAAAGAATAAATATAAATAAAACCAATCCATTTCTACCTATATAATTTTTTTTTACTATTATATTAAAATGATGATGGAAGGTTTTTAAAACCCTATGTAACAAACCAAAAAACTTCATCTGATTCCTCCTTATCATTGTAAAAAAAAACAAAAAAAAAAACAACCTACTACCTTTTAACGTGCTTTGTCCCCTTTTCAGAGGGTAACACGGGGGAACTACAGGAAATCGAACTTTAAGGCCGGCTATCCCAAACCAGCGCCACCAACGTGTTCGCAGTCGAGTTTTAATTCTCGCCCCCAGGTACATAAAACTCAGGTTATAATATTCCATCTCAATTTAAATTTATCCAAACAATTTATAAAAAATATCTGAGAACCCAGTTACGAAATTAATAGACAAAGTAAAAATAAAAAAAATTAATTAACTTTTATTTTGCATAGTTAATTCACAGAAGAAATAATTCCATCTGACTACAAATGTCATCAATATGAATAGAAAAATAGGTAACAAAAAAAATTATATCATACACGCATTAGATCTCCTTCATTCTGGATCATAATCTTTAAAGAAAGTATTTTTTTCAAAAATATTTTTTTGAAGAAACCTGGCTAATGTTAAACCATACACCAAATTCAATGTCAATTTTAAGTAAATTAAAATCTTCGGACACTTTACTCAATTCTTCTTTATCCAGTTTTATCATTTAAAAAAGTTCAATAGGGCTTCTTAGGTGTATATTTCTTTATTAAAAGAAAAAAAAATCTAAAATTTTTAATATTTTCTTAAAAATTTAAATCAAAATGAAAAACATTTTATAAACATTATCAACAACGTATTTAAAATGTATTATCTTACTTTATAAATTAAGCCATTTTCCACATTTAAAATAACCAATGGTTCAATCTAATTCATCTCCGTTTTTGTCATAACTATAAACCATGTCACATTATCTACTAAAAGCCAGCGAACAATCTAAATACACTAAGTTCAAAAATTCACTTCCCTTTTCAATATGCACCAATACTGACCCTATTCTGAAAAATGACTCTCTCCAATTGTCTCTATATCAACTTTAAAATTATTCTCTCTCTAGTTCCAGCTACCTTGATCGTAAGTTCAAAATAATTTTCATGATAAAAGGCAACAAAAAGATAATATGCAACTTACTGATGTACATTCCTCAGATTCAATGGATGGACTGATACTGTGGGAATCATAACCTGAAAATAGAATAACCTTAAATTGTATGTGAAATATATATATATATATATATATATATATTTATATGTTTTATATTTATTTTAATATTATATATAAAAAAAAATTTAATTAATATATATAATATATATATATATATATATATATATATATATATATATATATATATATATATATATATATATATATATATATATATATATATATATATATATATATCTTCTTCATCTATCTTTTTCTCCCCAAGACTGAGAGTAAGGTACGTACATGCATTGGAAAAGAAAAGCAGTAGAAGAATATGACAAAAGTCGAAAAGAAAGCCCAGCCTTCACCATGCCCCCTTGTACCATTAATTAGTAAAGAACTCGTCGCAGCAGAAAATCCACCCTAGAGCCTTCACAGGACCACGACGAATCCCACTATGGTAAATCGTCAAGTGGTAGGGTTCATCCTTGGCCCAGGTGGGCCCACCATACCCCACCAAAGCCCAGCCAATTCTCTCCTATATGCAACCTTTCTTCTGGCTCTGCCCAAACTCACATTTCTCTCCTGCAGACATTCGTTTTAACGACTCAATCCACTTTTTCTTCAGTCTCTTAGCCCGTCAGTTCCAACACACTCACCACTATATCATCCGGTGCTTAACCAATCCGATTTCTGTATCAGGTTGTCAATTGTTCTTCTCCTACATGACAGATCCACTCAGACATATTGACTTTTGCTCATTTATTCCGTCGTTTGACTCCCTCCCCTTTTCTTTTACATTCCGCACAACGTTCTCATCCTCATGTTTATCAATTCTCATCACCGTGAGCTACGCTCCTAGATTGTCCATCGAACAGCATTGAATCTTTAAGATCTAATAATTCTTTATTCGAGAACCATAGTCCTCACTACTTATTATTGTTCAATAAGTCTACAGTAACAAATACCTCTTAGCAAGACGCCTAGCGACCTGCTCAGACTTATGTCTTTTGCATTCACTTACGATTTGTAATTGCTAGGCCAGCACACCTTTTGCTGCTATTCACTGGAACATTTCCAACTACCGCTCTGGCATCAGTCCGTTGCCCTTCTGCAGCATCATGATTACCCTATTATTTTTAGGAAGTTTGCGCCCTCGATTTTGCATCTTGCTTCTTTCAGAGAGTCTGTTGTCATGTGGTGGGTGTGAGTCGCTTTCTTTGTGTTTCCTCCTACGTATGGCACCTTTAGTATTGGTGTGGGGTTTCCGTGTTGTTTTGGTCCTTCTCTGTAATGATTAGTGAGGTTGCATAGAGCGTCTTTGCGCGTTTTGTTGAAGTACCTCATATAGTATTTATTTGTAGTATGTTATATATTATAAGTTATATATATATTATTGATGATAAAAAGGGACATAGTATATGTATTATTTGTAAAGGTATTATTTGTAGAAATTATAGTATATTTAGTTTATTATGTGGTTGTGTGATTGTTTATTGTGGTGTTAGTTAGGTGTTTTATATATAATATATCTATAAATAAATATGTGTTATGTTGATATTGATGTGTTTTGTGGTTTTTATTTTGTGTGTTTGAGTGTATTTTGTTATATGATTGTAGGTATGTGTGTGTTTGTTGTATGGCTGGGATTGATGTATTAGTTAGGTGTGAGTTGTGAGTTTGTGATATGGTTATGTAGTGGGTATTTAGTTGTGAAGTTATTATGTGTATGGTTGTAGTATAGGTAGGGTGTGTGTGGGGTTTTAAGTGTAATATATATATATATATATATTATATATAGTGTATGGTGTGTATGTATGTAGTATTTAGGGTGGGTGAGTGTATTATATATGATTGTGTGCTTGTATTAGTGGTATGTTAGTATTGTGAGGTTGATGTTGTTTGTGATTATAGGTGATGATGGGTGGTATGTTGTGAGGTAGTAGGGTTGAGTTGAGGGGTATGGTATATAGGTATGTATGTTATAGTGTTATGTTGTTATTGGTTGAGTGTAGTAGTTGGTATGGTAGTGGTAGTTAGTAGTATATATGGTGAGTTGGGTGGGTTGTGTATGTATGTATATATATTATATAGTATTATATATATATATTACCGTATATATATATATATATATATATATATTATATATATATATATATAATAATATATATATATATATATATATATATATATATATATATATATATATATATATATATATATATATTCTTTCTTTCTTTTCTTTCTTCACCTACCTTATTTCCAAGAATGGGAGTAAGGTGCGAAACGAGCATCGGAAAAGAAAAGCAGTAGGAGAACATGACATAAGTCGAAAATGAAAGCCCAGCTTACCGCCCCCTCAGTAACATTAATTAGTGGAGAACTCATCGCAGTCAGAAAATCCACCCTAAAACTTCTGAGAAAGCGATGGAACCTTCACTATGGAGATCGTCAAGTAAGGGTTCATCCCTGGCCCAGGTGGGCCACAAACCATACCCCTCACAATCCCCCCCATTCACTCCTTGTTATCAACCTTTCTTCTCGCCTCTACCAAGCTCACATTTCTCTCACTTCAAATTTCTTTACTGACTCAACCACTTTTTCTTCGGTCTCCAGCCGGTCGGTTCCCAACACACCTCGCCACTATACATCCGCTTAACCAACCGACTATCAATTTCAATCCTTTCCATATGACCAATATACATCTCAACATATATCTTGTTATTCTCTCATTTACCCCTTTTTCTTCACACCACAACCGTCTCTCTAATATATTCAAATTTCCTCATTTATCAAATTCTTCTCACCCTAGCACACAACCTAAGTTGTCCATCTGAAACACATTTGAACTTTAGATCTATACTTCTTACAACATACCATTAGTCCTCACTACTATAACAATAACACAGGTTAAGACATACCCTCATGTAAGACCCTAGCACTTCAAGACTTAGTCCCTTTACGATTCACCCAACGATTTAATTGGCACCAGCCACCTCTGCCCAATACACAACTTTCCTAACTACACTCTCCATCGCCATACTCTTCTCATCCGAAATATATCCTAAATATTAAACTCAAACACTTGTTTCAGAGCTGTTCACCATCTACATAACTTCACACTGAGGAAGTGTCCTCACTCACAACCATATATCATACTCTTATCCACAGTTTACTTTCAGCCCCCTCCTTTTACAACACCCTGCCAAATCTCTCTACCAATCCTCTTCAAACTTTCTTCAGAATTCGCCACACAGAACCAAATCAATCGCATATAATAGGTAGGGCACGCCTCCACTATCTCCATCTCCACCATTCTAACACCATTTCCTGCCATCCCCACCTCGAATTCTTTCATAACCCCACCCTAACCCTTCTTCTTACAGTCGTCTCCAATCTCTATTGCTATGAGTTGGAAGCTTTGATATTTTTTTGGCTTTCCAAATAGGGTGTTTCGCTTGTTATATATATATATAATATATATATATATATATATATATATTATATAAAAACTTAGTTTTATGTTATGTTTATCCCCTAATGGCAGAGGGTAAACACGGGGGGGACCACAGGAAAATGAACTTTTAGGCCGGCTATCCCAAACCAGCGCCACAAACGTGTTCGCAGTCAAGTTTTAATTCTTGCCCCCAGGTAGATAAAACCCAACTGCTACGCGGAGGATTTTGAACCAGCGTCCTCTCGTATGAGAGGCGGTGACTCAACCACCTGCGCCACGAGGCGTTATATATATATATTCTTCTTCTTCTTTACCTACCTCTTCTTCCCAAGACTGGGAGTAAGGTCGCTACAAGCATCGGAAAAGAAAAGCAGTAGGAGAGTATGACAAATTTCCGAAAAGAAAAGCCAGCCTTACCGCCCCCTCTGTACTCATTAAATAGTGATAGTAACGCGTCACGAGCGACAGAAAATCCCACCCTATGAGGTCTTCATTGTGGGATCCGGATGTGGCGACGGCCCTCACTAATGGTAAATCGCAATGTAAGGGTTCATCCCCCTGGCCCAGGTGGCCACAACCATGCCCCCATACAAAACCCGCCATTCTCTTTCCTCCTATCATGCACCTTTATTCTCGCCTCTGCCAAACTCACATTTCTCTCCTTCAGACATTCGTTCACCCGACTCGATCCACTTTCTCTTCGGTCTCCCAGCCGGTCGTTTCCCAACACACTACCACTATACATCCGCTTAACAACCGACTATCATTTCATCCTTTCCACAAGGCCAAACCCTCCCCACATACTTTTAATTTATCTCTGCATTTACCCCTTTCTCTACACCACAAACTCTCTAATAAGTTTTTTCTTTTTTATTAATTCTTCTCACACGCTAGCATGCTCCTAAGATTGTCCATCTGAACACATTTTGAACTTAGATCTATACTTCTTATTCCAGACCATAGTCCTCACTACCATACAATACACAGGTAAACAACATACCCTCATGTAAGACCCTAGCCGCACTCAAGACTTAGTCCCTTTACATTCACCAACGATTTAATTGCACACCAGCCACTCTCCTATTTCACAACTTTCCTACTACATCTTGCTCAAACTCCGTTCCCTTCTCATCCAACACATAACCTAAATATTTAAACTCAGACACTTGCTCCAGCTGCCTCACCATCTAACATAACTACACACTGAGGACTGTCTCCACTCACAACCATAACCTTACTCTTATCTACGTTTCTTTCAAACATCCTCTTTTAACATACCCTGCAATCTCTATACCAATCCCTCTCAAACTCTCTTCAGATTCGCCACACAGTAAACCAAATCATCCGCATATAATAGGTAGGGCACCCTCCACTCATCTCCATTCTCCCATCATTCTAACACCATTTCTGCCATCCCCCACCTCGATTCTTTCAATAACCCCATCCATATACAATGTGAATAACCAAGGAGACTAAACACAACCCTGTCTCACTCCGCTTATTAATCCTAAACCAATCACCATTGACCATTTATTATTCTTACACACGCTTACTATCGTCATTACATACTTTTGATTCCATTCAGAAGCCTACCACCAACACCAATATATCACTAAATACCTGCCATAAAGCTTCCCTATTAACTCATCATAACGCCTGTTGGCAAATCCATAAACCTAAATATAATTTATTCTTCTTCTCCCTCATTTTCTCAATCATTTGTTTTAAAGTGTAAGAGATTTGATCCACACATCCTCTAGAGGATGTGAACGTCACTTGTTCTTCACCGAATCAGTCTGTCAGTCACCGACGCACTCTTTCTTCGACCAAAATGCCAGCATATATATTATATATATATATATATATATATTATATATATATATAATTAATATATATAATATATATATATATATATATATTATAATATATATATATATATAATATATATATATATAATATATATAATAATAATAATAATAATAATAATAATAATAATAATAATAATAATAATAATAATAATAATAATAACAATAATAATAATAATAATAATAATAATAATAATAATAATAATAATAATAATAATAATAATAATAATAAATAAATAAAACGAAAATATAAAGGTAAAGTAAGAGCAATCAAAATAATTATAACTGAACTTAAGCTTCTTAAGTTCATCAACTAACCTTCAAAAGTGTTCGGCTGTGGCAAATCTTTTGAAATTTCTGAAGCAGATTTCTTATAAGGAGGAAGACCATCAGAATAGGAATCACCTTTCCTCTTTATGCTGACTCTCTTATCATCGCTGTCAGCATTTGAAGGACCGGTGGGGTTTTTGGTAGAGCTGACAAAGTTCAAAGAGCTAACTTGATGATTTGAAATGCGTTGCTGAGAAGAAATATCTTCTGATGCAGAATTTTTGATATTTATATCTGGTAATTCAGAAGAATTTGATTCATCTATTTCTATAGATTCCTGAGTCTCATCTGGAGTTAATTGAAAAGTTTTTCTTCCTGACTTTTTATAAAATTTACGAGGGTTATTATTTTTGGACTTCGAAAGTGAATCTATCCACAAGCCTTCACTTGAAAAAGACTCTTTCTGAGAATCAAATTGTTCTTCAACACCTAAATTATTGGACGATGTAGTTGCTGTTGGTTCTATAATTTGTTTTTCTTCTTGTGATTTTTTATTTGTGGATTTACTATAATTCACTTCGATGTCTTTAACTGTGTTAGTGGTAGTGTATTTTATATTCTTTTTCCTATTCAAGACAGTTTGTTTTTTTGATTTTACCCTTTTATTCTTTTGAGGAAATATATCCCATTCTTCTTCGCTACTTTGATCAGAAATGTGAAAATCAGATTCTGTTATGTCTGAATCATATATCACATCAGCTTCAAAGTTTCGAACTGATCTACGATTTAGGCCCTTTATAAGACCATTCACTTTTCTATCAACACAAATGGGTGGACCCCATTTATAAGGCTGTGTCAATGATCTCTGATGCTGTGCAAAAACAGACTGCCATTCTGTAATAAGGGAACATATTCTTTTGACACATTTTGTGTCAGTCTCATATGGAGATTTGAAATAAGCTTGATTGGGTTTCTCACTTACAAGTCTACGCCCCCATCGTGCATTTGAAATATCTGAGTGACAATCTTTCTTAGTAGTTAACACCATGTCTTCTGAAATACATTCACCAAGCACTTTGGATTCACTTTGTTTATTAATTTTGACACTATTTCCTTCAGGGGTTATAGTAGGACTTTCAAGTGAGATATAATTCATTTGCTGCTCTAAATTATGTGACTGCACTGCTTTTATGGATGAAGGTACACATTTATCGTTAGTTTCCATTTGAGTTTTTGTATCCGACTTATTTGAAATTGCACTTTCTTGAAAACTTGAATTGTTTTTGGGACTTGGCACTGATTCAATTTTGTCTGAAGATATTTTGCCTTTTGTATTATCTTTATCACTCTTTCTAAATACTTCTTCAATGTCATCACAATCATTTACATGTTTATCACCACTATTATCAATTATTAGTGGATCAGTAGCTTCATCCTCACTTTCTGATACAATCAAGTTTTCTTTATCTGAAGATGTCTTTGGGTGAACAGAACTAATTTTTATATATGAATTTGAAAGTAGAGATTTAATACATTTTATTGTTTCTGTATCACCAGAAGAACTTAGATTTTTTTATTTGTTTCTGAATTGTACTGGATGATGTGTCAACTTCTTTAAATGAAGAATAGTTATTACTGTTACAATTCTTTGAACTATTTGTTTCTCTATTGACAACTTGTTTTCTTTTTTGAAGAGTTGATGGTGATTCATATGTGATGACTGGATCAAAATCATCTTGTGCATCAACTTCCTAGAAAATTATTATTTTACTATAAAATGAGAAAAATTTGACATAAAAACCTAAAATAATTTATTCAGATATGTAGATATCAGTAATGAATTGACTGTCTTAATTTCTGTCCCTGGAGGTATGGATGTGACCTATAAAACTAAAACATGAAATTCTTTAATACACTGTAAAATAGGGGAAAAGTGATCAAAATAACTAAAATTTCAGTTTCTGAAAATATGAAAAATCAGCATTACCTTATAGAACCGTATTTAAATTTTTTTTTTCTTTAGAAATATAAACCTTCCTGAATGTTTTCAGCTAAGTATATGGAAATATAGTAAAAGGAATCACTGAAAATTATTTATGCAAAGGCTGTACAGTAGTGATTGCTAGTGATATAAAAAGGTTATATTAATATTATAAATCATAAAAAAAACAAAATTAATGAAAAAAAAAAAAATGTATAAATTTCTGCTATTTTAATGTTGTTGAATTATAACAAAAAAAATAATGAAAAACATCAAGGAATATTATATTGGAAAATTTATTTTTTTAACAGTTTAAGTAAGGTCCATTTACTTCCAGAAATGCTAAAACTTTTAAGATATAGGTAACAATGGACATTTTTTTTTTTTTAAATTTACAAATATTGAACCTTATAACAAAGATTTTTTTTGAGGTTTTCCTTAAAGTAAACGTGACTCGCTTTGCAATATTTACTCTAAGGATTGTGAAAATTTGTTCCTTTTTAATGTCTAAATATATCAACAATAGGCCCCTATGTTGCAGATTGTAATATGAAAGTTGTGAGTTGTGGGAAGGATGCTGGTGCAATTAAATCATTTGGTAATGCAAGTGGACTGAATCTGTTGAGGCATTAGGTGTCTGCCTTGAAGGTATTTGTTACCCAGTGTTAACTCGTATATGTAAGTAAAACAATAGTGTGGAATACCAGGTATAGATCTAAGGTGCAGTCTGTTCTGATGGAAAATCTTAGGGGCATGTTAGGTGTAAGGATTGATAAATTGAGGAATCAACGCATTAGGAAGCACTGGTGTAGTGTGAAGAAAGGAGTAAAGGAAGAATAAACGAGAGTGCATAAAGACGGTTTGGTCATATGGAAAGGATTGATGATAGTTGGATAGTTAAGCGGATGCATAGTGGTCAGAATGCTGGGAATTGAACAGGTGGGGGACTGAAGAAAAAGTGGATTGAGTCAGTAAATTAATGTCTGAAGATAAAGAATATATATGAGTTTGACAGCGGCGAGAAGAAAGGTGCATTTTAGGAGTGAATGACACGGTTTTGTGGGGGCTATGGTTGTGGGCCTTGCCCAGGGATGTACCCCACATTAGCAAGATACCACAGTGAGGGTCTGTTCAGTCTTCTAAGGCCCTAGAATGACACCTTTCAACTTGTGTCATACTCTTTTCCCTTAACTAGTAAGCTATTTTTCTAGTGGTCATGTTAAGCACCCTATCTCACAATTAGTTTATAAGAAGATATTATATATATATACTATAAGTAGTATATAATATTATATAATATAATATAGTATATATATTATATTATATATATAATAGTATTTATATATATATATGATACTATATATATATATATACGTATTAAACAACTATATATATATGAGGTAGTATCCATAGTGAAAATACTTTAAAAAATTTGTTTAATTTTTGTTACAACCAATAGGTAAATCAAAACAATCAAAGACCAATTACAATTACTGTAATAATCTTGATCTACACGACGTTGTTCACTGGATGTGAACAAATTTCTTATCGATTCTTCTTCTCTACTTGTAGCAGTAGACTTGTCGAGTCTAAATATAAATTTTAATAATTTCGCTTTTCTCTGTTAAGGTGAAGTCCTCCTATTTCCATTAGCTGTAAATAATAAAGTTCCTTTAGCAATTTGGAAATTGATTTTTTAACGGGGATCAAAGAAAGTTGCAATAGTGTGAATTGCAACTTCCAAAAATGCTTGATAATCCTAAAGCAAAAGCGAACAACTGCAAGATTTCTGTGTATTTTCTTGACAAAATTATAAAATACGCTTTTAACCAACATCCTCTCAGATTTTTATGAAACGTTGCCATATCTTATCGTAGTTTTTCGTGAAAACTCCAAAAATGATGTTTGTTTTTAGAAATTCCCTTGGAGTGGTTGCTATTGGTGCATCCCAGAGTTGGGTTTTTTGGTGAAACCACCTTTTTTAAAAACTCCATAACTCCGGATGTTTTTAAGATATAGACATGGGAACTTGTGCATTGGTATAGAGAGAATATAGGAGTATAATAATATCTCCTCTTATGAGTTTGACATACAATCTGAACAATACAATTCAAATTTGGTTCAGGTCATAATACTCCTTCCTTTTTTCTGTCGTGCTCATTGATAATTTTAGGTAATTTTTGCAACTTAGTTTAAATTTTAAAAATCTATGATTAAATGAATTTCAATTTATTTTAAGAAAGGTAAAGCATTATAATTTTAAAATAACATTATTTTTTTAAGTAAAGTGTAATTAATAATATAATATATATAATATAATAATATATTATATATATATATTATATATATATAATATACTATAATATATATATATATTATATATATATATAGTATAATATACTGATTATATTATATATTTAGTATATATATATATATATATATATATATACTATATATGTAGTGATATAGCTATAAATATATATATATATCTATATTATTATATATATATATATACGTATATTATAATATATATATATATATTATATATATTTATATATATTATATAATATAATATATATAATATATAATATATATATATCTATTAGCAAATACTGCCTGACAAAAATTGAGAGTGTATCACTTGCTATTTATGGGCAAAGCATGCACAACTAAAAAGGTGGTTGTATTGCGTGGTGAACTTCGTTGTTAACATACTGTAAGAAAATTATTTAACTAACCAAATGTATGTAGACAGTATTGTAAAACAGAATTTTGCTAGCAGGTTTGTAGTGTCATTTTGTCCATTTAATGCAACGTGGTGCATTATTTTATCCAGGAATTTAATATCTAAAAATGAGATTTTTTTCATTTTAAATTATTTTATCTGCAGGTAACTTTTGTTTTCTTAAAATTTACAAGGCATAAAAAAACTATAAAAAACAATACATAGCGTAGATGCACAGCGAGGCCATTGTTGCATGCATCGGCAGCAGACACGCTAGCTGAAGTCGCTCACGTCCAAAATGCTTGCTGCATGTGAGCATGCCATGGTAATCTACTTACTGAGAAGCTGCAAATGCGTAGTAAAGTTTATCATTTATCTAAACGGAAAATTTTTTTAAATGTCGAGATAAATGGGTCATTATCAAGAACTGCTACAAAGAAAAAAAATCAAGCACCCTCAAGTGAATCAAAGAGAACATATTATAATAAAGAAATTAAAGAGATAGTCTTAAACTTCAATTACAGTGACTTTATGAATAATTCAGTAACATACTCAGAATCTGGTATTGATGATACAAAATTAATGGAATGTTTCTTCGAATATGTCAGAGAAATATCAGATACGTCCATTGACTCTGTATTTTGTCCAAAGTAAAGTTTGATTGGCGTTTCTTTTGCCGAACAATCTTGAACTTTGACTAAATAAAATAAATTTACTAAATCAAAAAATTAATGTAAATAAAATAATATTGTTTTAAAGAAACTTAAACATATAAAATATATATAAAAAAGTAAACATATAAATTCTATTGAACTCACCCAAAATAAGATTGAAATAAGCTATTTCTCTTTTTGGGGTAAAATTACTTTTTCATTATTAGAACAAATACTTCTCGCAACAGAAAGTTAGAAAAAGTTGACACTGACCCAAAAATTTGGGGGAGAAAGCGAACCCTCATCAATCCCACATAATAATTCCCACTTTCAAATGTACCGACTGTAGTGGCTCTATTCTATGTATATGCTAAGATTTCCTTCATATTATTTTTGTCTGATGTAGGTAAATAAGTGGGATTATAAAGCTTTTCCCCACGATCTCTGTCAATATGATAAAAATTCTCTCAATTCTGTGAATTTTTTTACTATTGTGTGCTTTCACTAAGTATATATATTATATATAATATATATATTATAGTATATTATATATATTATATATTATATATATATAAATTATATATATATATATTAGTATATATATATATATATATATATATATATGATATTATATATATATTTATATATATATATATATATACTAATATATATATAGTATATATATATATATAGTATATAATATATATATACTATATATATTATATATATATATGGTGCATTCTTCTGACAATCATTGCAAATTTTTGCAAAGTTGCATTCCCGACCCCACTCCGATTTTAACTGAGAATTTGGTATACAAACTCACTTTGGCAGAAAACAGTAGTTTTAGAAAATTAGGTTTCCAATTTTGAGTAGGGGCTGTAAAACAGTCCCCCCAATTTTGGGGGTTCCGCGATACTCACTTCTTTCAAAGACTGATCAAATGTTCATGCGCCAATATGCATAATTCAAAATTCAAATGCATTTTAAAGGGAATTTATTAGATCTTAATTAAAAAAGGCATGAATAAAAAAATTCTGTACAACAATTTTTAAAAAAGTTAAAAGGTGTTTTAAAAAATAAAAATTCGCCACACCACCCCCTCCTTTTGTTGATTCAAATTTTTAAAGAACGCTCATATTCCTACTTATAGAAACTGGAGAATTTTCTTTACATATTACATAACATAAAAAGTCTGGCTTATCTTGATTGTGATAAACCTGGCTTTTTAGCCTATAAAAAAAAAAAGGGGTTTCTATGTAAAAATTAATCTTTTTGAAATAATTTATATTTTATTCTACAAGTTAACCTTCAGTTACGATGCTTGTTAAACATTGATATAGTATATATAGTATATAGTATATATAATATAGATATAATATATATATATTATATATATAATTATTATGTATAATATATACTATATTAATATTATTATTATAATATATATTATATATATTATATATATATATATACTATGATATCATATATATATATATAAATAATATACTTATCTCTGTGTCTTGGATTATAATTTAATAGTATAAACTCGAGCTTAATATTTTTAATTAAGCTCAAATGGAATATCTATATAACAGAAAGAATCCAATTGAGAATTTGTATATATGTTAGGCTATCTAGTAACCTCATATATAGTTAGTGATTTCATTTAGTTACTGTTTTTTGCAAAAAGTTCTTTAGACTTTTGCAGTTCATCCATATCAAATAGCTTGTCATTATTTTTCTCCTGTGTTAGTTTGTGTGAGCGCAATTTTTAAGAATACTTTTTCACTTTCAATCCACACTTGGTCATCAACATTTGGGACATATAAGCAATAGCCTTGTCTCTTCCCCTCAGATAAACTAATATAAAAATTCATCATAACGTCCTTCAGAGTAACTTTCAATAATAGTCAATTCGAATACTAGTTTCCTTCATAAAGTTGCAAGAACATGAGTGCTTATTTATATCTCTGCTGCGTCCATGTTAAAATGAGAGTATTCATCACTTTCATGTATGTTTACTTCAGATATTTTAGCTTCTTTGTAAGATTTTGAATTTGATATCTGAAAAGCTTTCAAAGTTTCAGTGTTAATGGGGATAATTTTATGAAACCCTTGTGTTCCTTTCAATGTTACACATTTTTCAAACCTCTTCTTCAGTTTTTCTTCAGCTCTAAATACTTCTTCCTTTGTGATGTATATGCAGTTTATTCCTGGTATATATTCATTACAGTAGTAGAAAAAACTGTCTGCAGTTAGTATCTGATCCTTATATGGCCTTTGTAGGCTTGCCTTGGCAACAGTTCTCTTGATGACTCCACCAATTCCATCACAAACATTTTTCCCATGACCGGTTCCAAAGAAATTCCACTCACATAATATGTTAGTCCTCAAAATGATGGCATAAATTGATAAAATTATATTTGTTTTTGTACTGTGCAGCACAGCCATCACTAAAATAATGAATTTTCTTAATGAATGCAAATTGTTCTTTAAGTTTTTCAATCAACTTAACTTGAAAGGCATATACCATGATGGTTGAATGTTTTAATTAAGTAATCACTAATGCAACAAAAACTTTCATGTTGTAGAACACCATCTTTTTTATAATATACAACAAAAGGATGTATTGTAACTTGATCATTGACCCAGTGGAAAGCCTGACTGGCATCTTGTACGATAAAGGTATAGTTTCGTTCTGAAAAAATTCACCAAGTATTATAACCTCATTATCAGGTAGGTTGCTTTTAAGTTCTTTAAGATAATTAGATTGAGCTTTTACGATAAAATGATGCCTTGTTAATTCATAAACTTTCTTGGCCAATAATTCTATGAAATCATCTTTATTTTGTACTGTTGTAATTAAATTTGATCTGTCTGTACTTACCCATTGTGAATATGTGACTGAATCTCTTGTGTTCATATTTTCAATCGTTTTTTTGTTTGGATTCTTTGACCACTGAGAGTGAGATATTTTTCTACCAAGTTCTTGTATAGCATTTGCAACCTCATCATTCATCATCGACCAGCATGCCTGTTCTTTCTTAATCAGATCTATATAAAGATTAAATTGCTTTATCACCAATTGCAATAGAACCACCATTATTTGGATTTGGTGGTGGTATACACACCATCACAACTTTTATGGTATTTCCGTCAAAAGCGACTGGCAAGGATATTATCCTTAGCGATAATTTAGCAAAGTTGTGAAATCCATTTAATTTAATTAATTTTACTTGTACTTTTTCATATACGTTCCTTTCAGTTCAACAAAATCCATTATGACTAATAAATGAGAATAATAAGTAATAATAGGCATGATCAAATTTTGAAAAACTAGTCATAAAGATAATTCTGTTTATGTAGAGAAAATGCGTGAAATTCACAAGGTTAAAATTGTTCATGTATTCTTCACAGCAATACAATTTTGTAAATAGTCTAAATACTTCATAGTAACTTTACTTACTGAAATTTTATTAGGAGGAAGACTCCCAGTTCCTGTAGGCTTGCATTTAAGGAAAGCTCGACTAACTTCTGGTTCTTTCTTTATGTGGTGTCTGCCGCCATTGTGTTATCATGGTTTGTAAGTACACAATTCAATTATGACAAACTTGACGTGTGTTCCTTCGCAGTAAGGAACTGTCAGTCATTATTTTTTCAACAATCCGCACGTTCATTCACAGGTTTTGTACAGATTATGTCTGTCATATTGTAAGTGCACGCTGACGTCATCTCATGGTTACTATCCATTTGTTGTACTGGGTTTTCAAAAGACTTGTCACAACTTTTGTGTTTTAATAGAGGATTGCAGCACACCTCATGGTATCCTGACTTTCCTCTATTGCTCATAGTGTAGGAGAATAATTCTACTAACTGTTATTGAATACTAGAGAAATAATTGTCTGAAATGATATATATATATAGATACTATATATTATATATAATATATATATATATATATATAATAATTAATATAAATATATATATATATATATATAATATATATATTATATGATATATAATATATATATTAATATATATATATATATATATATATATATACATTTAAACAAAAATTGCAATCCAGATATGAATTTGTAAGTAAAATTATAAATTGATTTCAAAAATGTTAATTTTTAACATATATCTTCCTTTTTTTAAGAGATAATAAGACGATTATATCCAATCAAATAAGCAGACTTTTTATGTTTGTATATCTTAAAAGAAATTCTCAGTTTATATTAGTAGGATACTGGGTTTTTAAAAATTGATCAACAAAAGGGGGGGGTGGGGGGAATCTTTTTTTTTTAACAACCTAATTAACTTTTTTAAAAATGTTGTACAGATTGTTTTTATTCATTGCCTTTTTTAGTAGATCTATTAATCCCTTAAAATGCAATTCTTGAATTTTGATTCTCTGCATTAAGGTAACACCAAAGTGTATCAGTCTTTGATAAAGAAGTGAGTTATCGCGGAATCCCCAAAATTTTGATGCCAAACATGAAGTTTTGGTATATCCAAATTTCATTAAAATTCCGGAGGGGTCCGGTGCAACTCATCCACCTGCGTGTCAGAGAATGCACGCAATATATATACTTATATTATTATATATATCATTATATATATATATATATATATATATATAATATATATATATAATTAACAGCTCTGACTCTGATTCACTATTATTATCCAAACATAATAAGAACACATACATTCGAGCAAGCAGAAAACTAAACATACTAAAACCACATTCCGCACTTAACCAATAATAATACAAACATATCCATCGTCACCATAACATAACAATAACATCCGCCCAAACGACTTAAACTATGCCTCCCAGATGTCGGCAACCTGTTCTTAAACGCAAGGGTAACAAGAAACTATATGGGAAATATTTTTTTGAGTCTTGTAGAGAAAGTATATGGCATATAACAGGATGCATCGATCCACAAACAACTACATTGGAGAAACAAAAATACTACCGCATAATCAGACAATTAGAATGATAGGGCATCTGCAGTTCTACACTTAAAACATCAAACACCCAACACCGCAATGTTAGCACTGCACTTTCAACCCCATTAAATTATGGGTTAAATAGCCACCAATCCCTTTTCTGGCACGATATACAAAAAAATTCTGTAGCCATAAACCGTCTTACAAAAACAATATCTCAATACCACTAAACAAATATACACAAACCTAACCAAAAATTATTTAAGAAATCAACAACCAAACAATATACTTAATACACATCCTCCAGAAATAGCAACAGAATTCAACTCTCTCTTCCAATAACCATTCTAACAATAACCAATAATTCTTCCAATAACTATGGCCAAGCTAAGTTGCAGCCACCACCCAAACTTGCAACATTACAAATATAGGCTCAACCTTAACCAAACTACCTCAGACATCTGCACAAGATGCAACCAGGCCCTGGCAACTGTGTCACATTTCCTACTAAACTCTCCCTTCAACTAACATCCCAGAGAAATCTGGAAAATTTCTGCCCCGAGTGATCTGTGGAGGAGGCCAGTAGCAGTGGCAGGGTACCTGAGCAAGGTGTGGCAGCTCTAAAAGTAGGGTGGCAAGACTTCTTGGCATCTTGCAACAAAATCTCGAGATTTCAAGAAAAAATATGGAGTATTGCCTTCAATTCCTCAGTACACAAAAGGAAAGGAAAAAGTTTAACATCTTCAGTTTGCCAAGAGTTAAAAATTTTTATCTAGATGATGAGATATCTACATTAATGTCATGCAAAGCTAATTGCTTATCTGTAAGAAATTCAAATGGTGAAAAGAGTCTTGTGGCAAAAAAAATAATATTAGAGAATTTGAGAGAAATATACACCATTTACAAAGACAGAGGTCACACACACACATTGGATTTTCAACTTTTGCCAAACTTAGACCAAAACAGTGCCTAATTGCAGGAAGCAGTGGCACTCATTCAGTGTGTGTATACGTACATATCATAATCCTGCATTAATGATAGGAACGTTAGGAAATACAAATTTAGATACAACACTTCTAATTGAAAAGGCAGTTTGTAGTGAAAACTCAATGTGCATGTTGGGACAATGTAGAGATTTCCCTGGCAAAAATGGAGTCAGACTATCTTCAGTCACTAGAAGAGACCCAAAGTAGAGATTATGTAACCGGTATATAGCAAATGATCATCTACTGACATCAAATTTAGAATGAAACACTTCTCCCATTGATGATTTTGTGGAAATACTTTCTGGTGGAATAATTAAACTTACAAGTCAACATTGCCAAATCCCAGATCAAATATCTTTACTTAAAAGAAAATATTTCTCATGAAGTAATCATATTTTTGTGGTGTAAGATGCAGCTTAAGGTTTTCACTGGGTTAATGATCAAGCAACCATTCACCCTGTTGTCTTATATTATGCGTAATAGAGTTAAAGCATCAGAGCTACTGCTTTATATCAGATCATCTTGTCCATAATACAGCAGTAGTGTACTGCTTCCAAGAAACACTTATAAGGGAACTGAAAAGCACAATGCCTTTCATAACTAAAATATTTTATATCTCTGATGGATGCACTGGACAGTACAAAAATTGCAAAAAAATTTCAAATATTATTTATCATATGAAAGATTTTAGCATAAAAGTAGAATGGAACTTTTTACTACTAGTCATGGGAAAAATGCTTGTGATGGTGTTGGAGGAGTTGTTAAAATAATTTGTCTTTGATGTAATTTTCTCTCTTACCAAATACAATTTTCTTTCTTCCAAAAATTTGAAACTCTTTCGATTGACTTTTATTGAAATGTTAATCGGTAATTAAAAAAAAATTACATAAAGAAAAATTACATAATATGAAATTAGTTTGAAGGACTAATCTTATTCACAAAATTTATACCTGTAATACTGTAATCATTGAAATAGAAGTTGAAAATGGTTTGCCTTGTCAGTCTTATAAGCTCTAGATCCTCTTGTACCAAACTAACTCTTCTTATTCGTTCATGGCTTCTAAGGCAGCCTTCGCCAATCCAATACTTGAAGCATTTAGTTCAGGAAGACCATGATTAGTTTTGTCACCTCTTTCCCAGATCCCATAATCCTAAATTCAAAATATAAAGTCCATAAGTTTTTATTTAACTCGTTTGAAAATAATTTTGGCAATTCAATTTTTTAAAAATGACAATGCAAAAAATTAATGCCTCATAACAAGTTTTAAGACTAAGGGTTTGGAGAAGAAACCTTGAGTGCTGTTCTTTAAATTTATTACCCAGAACATTTACAAGTAATATTTTAATTTTGTTAGAAAGTATACTTAAGTAATTTATTGAACACCATGCCAATGCTACATACATATGGAAATTTGTTTAAATTTGAATAATGAACTTAGAAACACCGTATTGCGATGGTTGTATTATCAACGCATAAGATTGAACATATTATTCTATTATTCTTTCTTAAATATATCCTGAATTTAAGGCTATTTTTAAAAAATTATTTAAATCATAGACAAAATATGTAAACAAATAAGACTGGGTTGAATTATTTGTTTATAAAAAAATTAGGTAAGAATAACTAAGAATGAACTTAAATATTAGAAATAAAAAGAATTTATAATTTAATTTCTAAATACTACATAAAATATATAATAATATGTTTATAAAGCTTCAACTAAAAATTAATAGTAACTAAAGTAAATAATAAGTATGCCTTTCAATCGATAAATTACATTCTTTTCAGAAATTTATTTCTCATTTTATTAAAGGTAAATATTGTTACAATACTCTAAAACATTATGACTTTACCTTTTAGGTCTTCATCAATTGATGATTCTTCTTCATTTATTTTATTTTTCCAACCATTAAAAATTCCCCTTTTGCAGTACTAGAATTGTTGGAATTTATTATTGCTATTATAGACAGAAACGTCAGACTAGTTCTTAGTGTTTTGGATTTTTCAATAACATCGAAACACGGCATTTCAAAGATATAATTCTAGGATTAATAAATACGAGTGACGAGGCAAAAAACATTATATAAGTAACTTTGAGAGTTAAGACCTATTTATTTTGATTTTTTTTTTTTTTAAGAAAAGATCAATATCTATCTTAAATAAAAAAGGATAAAAGAGAACTTAAAAGATCAAATGGATAAAATAAAAATATTTGTAATACAAATAGCAAGATACACGATGTTTGGATGTAGATGAAATTACACTGTATACCAAATCATCAATATATGTCTAGTATTATTTGTCATGATGGTGCTAATTTTGATTTTATATAATATCCGGGGTTTAGTAGAGCAAGGGTCACCCCCATTTTTATAATGAAAATCACAGACCTATACCTAAAAAAAATAATAATGAAGAATATTGAAAACAAAAAATAATTGCTCTCTTTAGGAAGAAAAAAGTTACCTGCCTCTCAAAGGTCCATTGATGATATATAATTATGTTGAAGAATTCTGAAGAGGTATACCAGCATTGCATAAGGTCACTGTATTTGATTTTTTAATGATGCTTAACTTTGTGAAAGTACCCAGATGACTGGAAAACAGCAATGTTGTGCCTATTTTTAAGAAAGGTAGTAAGGAAGATTGGGAAAATTATAGGCCAGTTAGCTAAACATTGCTGGTTGTAAATATTTCTAAAAAGTTACTGAGATTCGTGTACAGACATAGTAGAAGTTTACAAGTATTGTATGACTCCCAGCACTGTTTTAAGAATAGATACGTCATCGTCAGACAATACCTTAGCATACCATTAGTGGATACATTTGGCTGAGGCGATCCAGTTGATATATATATTAACTTAGCAAAACTATTTCTGTTATCTGCTCGTCTATTGCTATCATTAATTTTAATTGAT
>JABUQX010045926.1:0-36483 GCA_015478945.1 Trachelipus rathkii
GGGTTAGTTTGAGTGATATATTGTAGTTCGGGTGTGATGTTGTATTATTTATATAAATATTATATAGATAAAAAAATTGTTACTATTATATATGTATAAAACTACCTTTTAACGTGCCCATTATTAAATCTAATGTATATATTAATATTAATATATATATATATATAAAATAAGATCAAAATATATATAAAAAAGTAATAAATATATATATATATATATATATATATATATTAAATAATATTATATTATGATATATGATTAATAATATATATTTATAACGATGTAAATTTTGTGTCTCTATAATTGATGTGTGTGTGTGCGTGTAGCGTGTGCGTGTGTAAGTGTACTGTGTGCGTAATGTGTTGTAGCGTAATAGCGTGTATAATATTTACTTAATACTTGTATGAACGTATATTTTCTATAAACATTGTAAATATATGATATCTATATTATATATTACATATATAATTTTAATTTTAATTTATTAATTTATATTTAAATTTGATTTTAATTTATTAATTTAAATTTTAATTTTTAATTTAAATTTTATATATTATGAATTCTTAATATGTTACATTTTATTTTAATTTATAAATTTATTTAATATATATATTAATTATATTAATTTTGAAATTTTAATTTATTTTATTTTATTTATAATTTATATAATTATTTAATATTTTAAATTTTAATTTAATTTTTAAGATATTTTAATTTTTATTTTAAAATTTTATTTTTTTTTTCCAGTTTTTACCAATTCAGGAATGATTTATATCATTATTCGTTATTAACCAGTTTTCCAGTACGATTGACTTAAAGATTTAAAACTTACAATCAAAGTATATGAGACTACCTATCAAAAATATATATATATATATATATATATATATATTAGTATATTTTATACATCTATTATTTATCAATAGAGGGATATAATCTAGTAATATATATATTATATATAAATATTATAGTAATAAACCTATATATTTGTTTATAATTATTTATTATTGTGAGAAGCGTTTTGTGCATGTTGTGAGTGAAGTTTTTATGGATTTTATGTTATATATGGTATTGTATAGTTGTATATTTATATAGTGGTTTATTAGATTTGAGTTAAGTGTTTTGTATATAGTTTATTTGGTTTATATATTATGAGGGTGTTCTAGATTGGTTTTTGTTTTAGTAGGAGTGGGTATTGTATAGGGTAAGTGTGAGGGTGTTTAGATATAGTAGAGGTATGTGTTTATTAATTATTGTTTGTTAGTAGTTTTAATTTTTAGGTAGTTTTGTTTATTTGTTATGTGTAGTTTAAGTTTATTATGGTTGGAGTGTAGATTATAGGTGTGAGTTATTGTGTGGTTATGTTTTATGTGAGTGTATATGATGGTGTGTGTTATGGTTATTAGAGTTGGGTATGTGATTGCTTATGATTTTTATTTTATGTGTGTTTATGTAATTATTTATAATATTTGATTTTATTTTAGTTGAGTGTATTAGTTAGTGTTGAGTGTGTTATAGGTGATTAATTATAAAGGGTATTATGTTGTGGGTGTTTGAGTTTATTATAGTTAGGTAGTTTTTAATGTTTAGGTGGTTGTAGTTTATGGTGTATGTGTGTGATATATTTATGATGATGTGTAATTTAGTGAGTTGTTGTATATATGGGTTAGTTTATATATGTTTTTTATTTTATGGTAAGAATTATTTATCTGTTGAGTTGTATTTTGATAGGTGGTTGAGGTTAATTGTATGTTGTATTGTATTTTATGTTTGAGGGTGTGTGATGTATGTTGATGTTCAGGCGGGGTGATTTTAGTTATGTTATTTTATCGTGTTACATGATAGAATAGAATGTGTTAGTGTGTATTTAGGTGGGTTAGAGGTTTTATTTATTGGTATGATTTTAGTTGTGTGTGTGTATGGTTTGATTGGTATGGGTAGTGTTGGGGTGATTGAGGATATTGGGGGGATTATGAAAAGGTGTGTTAATATAGACTGTTTTTGTATTGTTTTTTATCGATGGCGGCTCTCTTAATGGTTTTCTTTATAACAGTATTCTGGTCACGTATTTTTATATATTGATTATTTACTAGATGTTAATTATTGAGTGTAAGAATTTCTCTAAGTTGTTATATAGTTGAATGTTTGATGCATGATCGGTGATTTGGTGTATTGTTATTGAAGTTCTCCTTGATAAGCAAAGTCATAATTTTAGGTATATAGTTATAAATTTGATATTTACTGTTGATGTTAATGATTTAACATTATAAGGTGTGGTATTGTATGGTATATATATATTTATTGTGTTGGTTTTGTGAAGTGATGTGGGTATATGTGTTGGGGTATACTATATGGTAATAAATATATTATATATAAAGTATTTGTCAAATGACCTAATTATATATATTTACTACATACTTGTAAACCAGGTATTTGAAAGATTTAAGTGCCGTGTTGTGTTTGTTAGTGGTGGTTATGGTTGCAAAGTTTGTAAGAAGTTTATGCTTTGTTATGTTTTTATATATCTTGGTTTGTGCCTGTGAGTGTGTATATTTGTGGTTGTGCATATCGGGGCGGTGGGATGATGGTAGTGTTTCCAAAGTCAGTTATTTCTACGTTATGTCGACGTTCTCTTGAGGAGTATGGAAGTGTTTATCACAAAGTATCTTGTCTATGTTTGGAACTTTATTGTGGCTGTGAGTCTGTTATGTTGCGAGTACGTGGTCGAGTCGGAGTGTTAAACAATGTCGTTTCTCTTGGGGTTTGTTTGGTGTGCAGGAGGTCGGGATGCCGGTTGGCGTACAATAATGTTGTTGAATTAGAATTTATTTATAATGCCATATTTGTTTAGAAACAGCCCATGGAATAATGAAGGTAGTTTGGCCATGCAAGAGTCAGAGTAATATTAATTGTGAGCAATGAAAAGAAACACAAAAAAAAAATACTAAAGTACAGGTGGTAGCCTGCTGGCCGCGTGTGCGGAGGACCCCAAGAGAGAGGGAACACGAGGGATACCGTGTGAGAGAGAGTGTGTGGGGTGCACGAGGGCCGGGGGGGGCCGGGGCCGGAAGGTCCATGGTGGCCGGGGCCGGTGCCGGGGCCGGAGATGGAAAGGTGCAAGATTTTGTAAGAGCTGGAGCCAGAGCAAAGAAATATTTTCTGGATGGAGCTGAAGCTGTAGCCGTATGAAAAAAAATTTCTTCACAATTCAATAAATTGATCCGAAAGATGATGCGGATATAAAGTATATTATTTTTAAAAATCATGAACTGTAAAGGCATGCAGATTTAATAGATGGACCAGACATGAGTGAAATTGCAGCCGGATAGGTTAAAATAACGGAGTCAGAACCAGGGTAGGAGCTAACAAATAAAAATCTGGTCTTTTTCTGTAAGGAGCGCCCTGTCCTTTTTGGCCACGTTCCCTGATAATACGGGAAGTTTTTCGTGTCCTCTCAGTTTACGATTTCTCAATTCCATTTAATTTAGGGTAAAGTTTATCATGAGCGAGACTAGTTTGTATTCCCATTTTATATGCTGGTGAGGGTATGTTGGCTTTGGGGTACTTTGTTTGATTGTGGATGGTGTATCCCTGTTTGTTTGTGTTACTGCTGTAGAGTGTGAGTGAACGTTTTGTACTGATTGCGTTAGTTATGGTCACTCTTTTTGTGTTTCTTGTTGGGTTTTGGGTTGGTGGTGGGTGGGTGGTGGGTGTGTTGGTTTTGGTGTTATTAGGGTGTTTGGGTGTTGTTGTTGTGTTTTTGGTGTTTTCGTTTTTGTGGTGTGGTGTGTTTGTTGGGAACCTCTGCTGTCTTTTTTGTTGAACTATGAGTATATGATGATGGTAAATAGGAGACGTATGCATGTGTTGTTCCCCTCACTATAACTTACTACTGTTGTAACTGCTACTACAGTATGTTGGTTTGTACTGTTTACTACTTGTTGTGTGTTGTGGTGGTGGTGGGGTTGTTGGTTGTGTTTTGGGGTTGGGTTTTTGTTGTGTTGTGTTGGATGCTGTTGGTGGTAGAGTTGGTTGGGGCACTGGGTGTGTGGTTGGTTTTTAGTTTTTTTGTTTTGTGTTGGTTGTGGGATTCAATTATTGTAAACGTTTGTTTGGAGTTGGGTTGTTGGGGGTGTCTTGTTGTGTGGTTGTTGATTTTTTGGGTTTGTGTGTGTTTTGGCTCTTGGTTGTGGATTGGGTTGGTTTGTAATGTAGAGCTGGGGAAGAATTAGGTCGCTCGAGCCTGTGGTAGTTGAAGTTAATGAGTGCAATGTAGAATGAGTGTTTGGGTGTTTTGGTGCTTGGTTGTGTGGTTAGGGCGGGCGTTGCTGTGTTGGGTGGGCGGTGTCGGGTTTGTTGTTTGTTTTCTTATTTTTTTTGGTGCGTGTCGTGTTGTTGTTTTTGTCGGTCGATATGTTCTGGAACGTATCTTGTGTGTTTTCGGGTTGTGGTTGGTGGTGTTGGGGGTGGTTGTGTTTGGGTGGTGAAATTGGTTCAAGTTGGGGTTGCGCGCGTTGCGGCTTTTGGGTTTGTTTTGGTGTGTTGTGTTTGTGGCGTGTTTGTGGTTGATGTTTGAGCGACCGTGCACTAGTTATGTATGATGTATATTTGAGTTGTGGGTTGGTTAGTGTGGTATAGGGTTTTGGTTTTGAGTAGTTAGTTATTATGTGGTTTGTGTGTGTTGAGAGGGGTATGTGATGTTGTGTGTCGGATTGTAGTGGTTTTTTGTGTGTGAGTTTTTATGTTTTTTTTGTAGTGTTTGGGTTTTGGTGGTTTGTGTTGTGTTTTGTTGTTGCGTGGTGTGTTATGGTGGGTTTTTATGGTTTTATTTTTTTGGGGTTGGTTTCACGTTTTCGTGGTGGATTTTGTAGGTTGTTGTTGTGGTTGCTTCTGTGTTTTTTGTGTTGTGGGGTGTGTGGGTGGTGGTTTAGGTTGTTGTTTAATTTGTAGTTTTTATTACTAGGTTTGTTTGAGTGGTGTGTGTGTTGTGGGTGTTGTTGGTGTGTTTGTTTTTGGGGTGTTAGGTAGTTTGGGTGGTTTGTTTGTTGTGTGTGTGGTATTCATTCTGCGTTGTGTTGGTGTGGGGTGTTTTTGTGTGTGGATTTGTTGGTTTTTTTTTGTTTTGTAGGTGGGAGTTGGAGGTGTTGAGTGTAGTTGGTTTGTGGTTAGTGTTGTTGATGGTGTGTGTTTTGTGTTGTTTGTGGGTGGTTGTAGTGTTGTTTTGGGGTGGGGATTGTGGCCGTTTGTGTTGTTTTGTGTTGTTGGTTTTGATGGCATAATGTGTTTGGTGTGTGTTTGGGTTTTTTTGTTTGTTGTGGTTTTTGTTGTATGTGGTGGTTATGTTTTTTGTAGTTTATGTGGTGTGTGGTTTAGTGTGTTGGTGTTGTATTTTGTTTGTGGTGTTGTGTAGTGGGGCTACTTGTTAATGTGATATGGGGTGTGTTGTGAGGTGTGTGGTAGGTGGTTGTGGGTGTGGTTGGTGTTTTTTGGGTTGGTGTGGTGGTTGTGTGTTATTGGGGTGTCCGGTGTTTGTTTTTGTGGTGTGTGTTGGGTGTGTGGGGGATGTTTTTGGTCTGTTGTTTGTTTCTTGTGGAGTGTTATTGAAAAGGTTAGTGGCTGGTTTTGGTCGTTGGTTGGGGTGGTGGTGAGGTTTATTTGTGTTGTGTGGTTGTTGGTGGTGGTGGGTCATCATGAGGGTTTGGGTTGTTTTGGGGTTTTTTGTCGGTTTTTGTTGTGTGTGGGGGTGTGGTTTTGTTGGTGTGGTGTGGGGTTGTGTGTTGTGTTGTTGTAGTTTGTTTGTGTGTGTTTTGTTTTGTGTAGTTTGGGTGGTTAGGGTTGTGAATTGTTAGTATGTTGTCGTTGGTTGTTTTTGGTTGGTTTGATGTTGTTTGTTGTGTTTGTTTTTGTTGGGGGGTGTTGTTGGTGGTGGTTGGTGTGTTTTGTTTTGTTGGGTTGTAGTGGGTTTTATGTGGTGGTTTGTTGTTTTGTTTTAGGGTGGTATGGGGGTGGTGGTGAGTGTAGGTCGTGTGGTGGTGGATTTGTTGTTTTGGTGTTGTTGTTGGGGTTGATGGTGTGTTTGGTTGTGGTGGTTAGTGGTAATGGTTGCTGAGCTGTGTGGAATGTAGGTTTTTGTTAGTTGTTTTGGGGTGTTGTGTTGGGGTGTGCTGAGTGGGGTGTGTTGGGTTGTGCGTGGTTGTGTGTATTATGTGGGTTTGTGGTGTGGTTTTTTTTTTTGGTGTTGAGTTAGTTTGATGGTTTTTTGTGTTGGGGGGTGTTGTTTTTAGGGGGTTTTTGTTGGTTGGTTCTGTTTTGTGGTTTTTTTGGGTTAGGATGGTGGTGTAGTGTGCTGATAGTGGTGTTAAGTTTATTTGATTTCGTGTTGTGTTAGTATTAGTTTCTAATGTTTTATTTGTGTTGAATGTTTGGTGTTGTAAGTGTTGTTTATGTGTGTTGTGTTTGTTGTGTGTTTTGTGTGTTTGGGTCCTAATGTGTTGTTTGTGGTTGTGGGGTTGTGTTATTTTTGGTTGGGGTGTAGGGTTGTTGTGTGGGTTTTAGTTTGTAGGTGATTTTTGGTTGTGATTGTGTTTGTGAGGGTGGGTGTGCTGTTTTTTTTAGTTTGTGGTATGTTGTGTGTGTATGGGTGGGTGGAGTGTTTATGGTGTTTGGGTTTGTTTTATGGTTTTGTTGTGTGTGGTGTGGGTAGGAGTTGGGTTATGTTTTTTTGTTTGTCGTGTGGTTTATGGTGTGTGTGGGTTGGGTGTGGTTGGTGTGTGGTGTGTGTGGGGGTTGTTGTGTGGGTTTGGTTTGTTGTTTGGGGCTGTGGGTTGTGTGTTGTTTTGTGGTTGTTTGTGGGTGTGTTGTGTGTGTTGTGGTGTTGGTGTTTTAGGTGGGTGTGGTGGGGTTGTTGTGTTTGGTGTAGGTGGTGATCTGGTCTATTCTCGGGAGCTGGGTTGGTGTTGTTGGTTGTGTGTTTGATAGTGGAGGGTGTTGTATTTTGGGGGTTGTGGTGTTTGTGGTTTGGAGTATATGTGGGTTGTGTGGTAGTTTGGTGTGAAATGTGTGTTTTGTGTTGTGGTTGGGTATATATTGTATGGGTGGTGTTGTGTGGTGGGGTTATGGTGTATTAGGTGGTTTTTTCATTGGTTTGTTTTTGAATGGCGGTGTTTGGTGGGTGGTATTTGGTGTGGTTGTGGGTGTTGTGTGGGTGTGGTGTGTTTTTTTTTTTTCTGTGTCGTGTGTGTTTTTTTTGTGGGTTGTGTTGTTTTGGTGGTTGAGATTTGGTATTATGGTTCGGAGCTGTAGTTTTGGTTTTTTGGGTGTGGTTGTTGTGTTTTTGGTGGTGTGGGGTGTTGAGTTATTGGTTGTTTTTCGGTGTGGTATTGTGTTGTGTGTGTATGGTGTCGTTAGGTGTGTAAGTGTTGATGTTGTGTTTGTTTTCAATTTTAGGGGTTGTTGTTGTATTAAATGGTGTTTGTTGGTGATTTTGTTTTGGGGCGTCTGGTGGATTCTGGTTGTGTGTTGTTTTGGTTTTAGTTATGGTTGAGTGTGAGTGATTATGGATGCATATTATTGTTTTTGTTTTTGACGTGATGATGGTTTATGATTGGTTGTTTATGTTTGTTGTGGGTTTTTGTGTTTGGTAGGTGTGGGTTTATGGTTGGTTGTTTTGGGTTTTTTATGTTTTGTAGTTGGCTGTTTTTTGTTTGGTTTTGGTTCTTAGTTGGGGGTTTAACGTAGGTATAACCATAACTGTTGTGTGGTGTGTGTTTGTTGTGGGTTTGTGTGTTGTTGTTTTTGGTATGTTGTGTTGGTAATGTGGCATGGGTGTTTGGGTATTTTGGTTTTGGTAAAGAATTGTGGGTTGTTGGTGTGTGGTATGTTGTTGGTGTGGGTGTGTGGTGTTGTTTTTGTGTGTTTTGTGTGTTGTGTTTGTTGTGGTTTGGTCTCGGGGGTGGTGGTGAGTGAGATTGTTTGGGTGGTGGGGGTTTTTTGTGTGGATGCGGGTGTTGGTTGGGTGGTGTGGTCTGGTGGTATGTGGTTGGATTGGGGATATATGTTGTCTTGGTTGTGTGTGCTTGGTGTGTGTGAGTGGGTGGGTGAGGGTTGGTGTTCGGGGTGGTGGTGTGGGGTTCTTTCAGACAGTAGTGGGAGGGTTTAGTTAATGTGAGGGGGTGTGGTAGTTGTTTGAATTGTGTGGGAGTGGTGTTTATGTGGGTTTGTGTGGTGTGTGTGGTGGTGTGGGTTTTTGGGCTTTTGTGTGGTGAGATTGTTTTGTTATTGGGTGATTTTGGGTTGTGGGGGTTTTGTGGGTTGGGTTAGGGTTGTTGGAATTTGTGTGTATTGATGGTTGTGGGGTGGTTTATTGGTTTGGTGTATTTTGCGTTGTGTTGTGTTGGGTGATTTGTTTACTTTAATGGTTTCGTGTTTTTTTGTTGTGTGGGGGTGTCGGGGTTGGTTTGTGAGGTGTGGTGTTGTGTGTGTTGTGGTTTGTTTTAGGTGGTTGTGGTTTGTGGGTTTGTTTGTGTTTTGTGGGTTTGTGTGTTTTTGTGGTTGGGGTTTTAAGAGAGAAAAAGACATACGTGGGGCGGTGGGTGTGTGGTTTATTGAGGAAGAGTCATATGGATTTTTTTTTATAAAAAAAAGAATGAAACAAAGAGGGGAGATATCCATAAAACTAAAGAAAGTAGGGATTGGTTGGTTTTTTTGTTTAGATTATTTTTTTTATTTGTCTTTTTGTCTTTGTTGTTTTTGTGGTGGTTTTGTTGTTCTGATGATGTGTTGGGGGGGTCATACTATTTATTTGTCATATGGTTTGTGGGGTGTTGGGTTGTTGTGGGGTGGTTGTGTTGGGTTTGTTGTATTGTGGGGGGTGTTTTGGGTGGGTTTTGATGTGGGAGTGGTGTGGTTTGTTGTTGTGTGTGTTTTGTGTTTTGGTATTGTGTGTTGGTGTGTTGTTTGTGTGGGTTTGTATGGTTGGGTGTGGAGGTTGTTGATGTTGGGGGTGTGGTGGTATTGTTTGTTGTGTTGTGTGTGTTTGGGGTGGGTTGTTGTGAATGTCGTGGGTGTTGTGTGTTGTTGACGTTTATTGTTTTGATTTAGTGTGGTTGGTTGGTGGTGGGTGTGGTGTTGGTGGTTGTTTTTGGGGTGGTGGCAAATGTGTTGATGTGTGATCTGTGTGGTGTTTGTAGTAGTTGGAGGAGTGGTGGTTGTGGTGGGGTGGGTGTTTAGTGGGTTGTTGTGGTTGTATGTGGTGGGTTTTTTTTTTTGTGGTTTTTGAGGATGTGTGTGGTGTGTGATTGGGAGGTGGTTTGATTGTCAAGTGTTTGTGGCGGTTTATAGCTGAGTAAACGGTGTCTTTAAAATAACCGTGGTGTGTTTCTTTGAAGCTCGTCGCAGTGTGGTTTGTTTGTATTTTTGTGCTATGTCGTTGATTGTTTGCCACCTTCGGTAGAAAGGGGTGGCCGAGGATGTCCGAAATGGTGTCGTGTATCAATGGATGGGGGTTTGTTGGGTGGTGTTTGTATGTTGCACTGGTAGGTCTGGTTGTGGTTGGTGTGTTATAAATTTTTGTTGGGTGTGGTTTTTGTTTGTGGGTTGTGGTGAGGGTGTTTTTGGTTGTGTTGTGTGTGTTGTGTTTGGTTTGTCGTGGTGTGTGTGTTGTGGGGTGTCGGTTTTGTGTGGTGTGGGTGGTGGTTGGTGGGTGGGTGTTTTTGGTGTTGTAGGTTGTGTGGTGGTGTGTGGTGGTGGTTTTTGTATTCTGAAGGTGTTTGTGATGGTTGTTGGGTTTTGGGGGTTTGTGGGTGGTGTAGTTTGTTCGGGGTGGGGTGAGGTTGGATTGTTTTGTTGGGGGTTTTTCTTGTGGTGTTGGTTGTGTGGTGGTGGGGTTTGGGGGTGGGGGTGGTGGGTGTGTATCGTGGTGGTGGTTGTTAAGTGGATGTGTCTGGGTGTTAGGTGGGTGAGGGTTGAAATTAGTTTTGTGTTTTGTTGGGTGGAGTGTGGTGTTTTGGGGTTATGTAATGTGGTTAGTGGTGAGCGTGATTTGGTTTGTTCTATGTGTGGTGGTGTTGTTGTGTGGATGTTATTTGGGGGATGTAGGGTTCTGATTATGTTGGATTGGTTTTTGGTGGTGGTTGAGGTTCTGTGTGGTTGTGTGTGGGTGTGTGGGTTATTGGTGGGTTGTTTTAAAAAAACCATGGTTTTTGTTTATTTGTTGTGGGTGTTCTGCTATGTTATTTATGTTCTACGTTGTCGAAAACATATATAAGGGCACCAATATTTTATTATTAAACGTAACTTTGCTACCTTTTCTCCACAATGGCTCCAGCACCGTGATCCGGTACTGGCTCCGACAGTGACTCTCTCCTCAGACACATGAGACTTCATTTCTTTCCATGTTGTTGTTCTTCTTTGCAATCCACCTTCTACGGGTATGTACTCTATGTTTTTCCTCTGTTTCCAGCTCCCGCACCGGCCCTGCATCCGGTTCTGCATCGGCTCGGCCTCCAGTTCTACACCGGCTCGGCCTCCTGCTCCAACACCGGTTCATACGATAACTCAGATGCATCGGCCTATCAGACTTCTTCTTGTTCTTCTTCTTGTTGTTCTTTTTCTTCTTCTTGTTCTTCTTCTTGTTCTTCTTGTTCTTGTTCTTCTTCTTGTTCTTCTTCTTGTTCTTGTTGTTGTTGTTGTTGTTGTTGTTGTTCTTCTTCTTCTTCTTCTTCTTCTTCTTTTCTTCTTCTTCTTCTTCTTCTTCTTCTTCTTTCTTTCTTCTTGCTTCTTGTTCTTCCTTCTTCTTCTTCTTCTTCTTCTTCTTCTTCTTCTTCTTCTTCTTCTTCTTCTTCTTCTTCTTCTTCTTCTTCTTCTTCTTCTTCTTCTTCTTCTTCTTCTTCTTATTCTTATTCTTATTCTTATTCTTATTCTTATTCTTATTCTTAATTCTTATTCTTATTCTTATTCTTATTCTTATTCTTCTTATTCTTCTTATTCTTCTTATTCTTCTATTATTCTTATTCTTCTTCTTCTTCTTTGCCAGGCCTTTGAGTACTCAGCAATTATGGGATGAGAAAACCGGGTGCTTTAAAAACTACGCTTGAAGCGTTCTTTTTTGGGGATGTGGATGGCCTAGTGGTTAGAGCATCCGGTTATTGTTAACTCTGCGACGCGGTGTCCAATGTTCGAATCCCGCTGATGGAGAGTAAAATCTCCTGTGACTCATTCATTTAAAATGGCTTTGATGTTTTCCGCATAGAACATATCTATTCTAAGACGGTGATCTAATCGATCACACTGAATATCTGTAGTAAATAGGTTTGATGTTTACCGAATAGAACATCTGTTACAAATAACTGTAATGAATAACTGCAGTAAATGGCTTTGATGTTTATCGCATAGAACATATCTATTCTAAGACGGTGATCTAATCGATCACACTGAATAACTGTAGTAAATAGGTTTGATATTCACCGTATAGAACATATCTATTCTAAGGTGATCTAATCGATCACAACACAATAAATAAACAAAATTACTTAACATACTATGATGTTATGTTTGCTGTAGTAAAGAAGATGCTTGCGCTACTGTGAGTCTTTATTATTCTCTATATTTTTATTTCAACATAGAAGATAGGTATTTTTTAGTTCTTATTTCAAAATTATATATTATCATGGTTTTTAATAATCTCCTTTTCACATCCACAGAATTAAAATAAACAAAAATACTAATGAAATACTAGTCTTGAGTGGACTGTAAAGACTTTGCTAGTCGGTGTGGGGCGTGTAGTTGTCTGTAAGTTCTGTAAGTTTCTTCTCTTGTGCCATTAGGTTGATGTCTGTGTTACGACAATCCGTGTTTGTCAGTTCTGGGCGCCTCTTTATGTTGGGTCCCTCTTTTTTCTCAAGCTTTGACGGTTCTGAAAAGCCTCAAAAATGATGACCTTGTATTTCGTTTGTAAAATTACAGTATTTAGTAGGGATGGATTCTTATCCAAATTTATGATGTTACTCTACATGGGGGTGTTTGTGTGTTTGTCTTTTGGGGGGGGTTGTTTGTGGGTTGGTTGGTGTGTTTTTGGTTCAGATTGCTGTAAGTGTACGATTAAATCGATTACTTTATCCGACTCACGAATGAGCGGGGTTAATTAACTTAACAGGTCAGTACTATAGTTTGACATCCACCCTGCTTCTATGCATGTTCTCCAGAAGAGTCATCTAGTCTGCAAGCATCCTCCGAAATTTAGGGAGCCAACCCTAATCACAAATGGGGGTGGCGGCTAAAGTCAGGAGCATAAGTGGGGGGTGACTGTTTTGGTTTGATAGACGATCTGTCTATAAGTGGATGCAGGTAAGGTTTGAATAGACCTGGAAACTATATCGTTTTAAGATGTACCTTCTGCAAAATATCGAAGCCTTCGGCCACTTCTATGTGTGAAATGGTGAGCAATACGTGAAATAGTAAATGAATATATTTCGGAGCTGAATAGAGACTGAATAGTATGCAAGTTCAATGATGGGGTCAAAGATCAATTAAATGGGAGGGAGTTAGGCCTAAGGCTGCCGCAACACATGCGGCGGTCATCTGTCGGTAGTCCTCAGGATATTATATTATATTATTTAGTATAATGTAGGTATTATAGATAATTTTATTAGTTATAAGTCTTTTGTATTTATTATATATTAATATTTATATATGTGTTTTATTAAGTTTAGGTTTATAATATTATAGTATCTTATGGTATATTATATAGTATATATCTATATTAAAAGTATTATCTTTTAGAATTTATGGAGTATATATATTATTGTGGTGTTTATGGGATTATATGTATGGTTGGTATATGAGTATATTTATTTAATATTTAGTATATGATATAGTGTGTGCCTGTGTTATTGTATAGTATATTGTATATATATATATTATGTATGTATGTAGTTAGGTATATATATATAATATTATAGGTATATAGTGATCTTAATTGTCGAAATCGTTGATTTACATAGTATATTTTATTATATAGTATGGTTTTTGTTAAGGTAAAGAAATAACATTATATCATTTTATAGTGGTAAATGAATGGTTTATATATATATATGTATAGGTATATGTTTGTGTATCGTATATATTTTATTATGTATGTATCTATTGTATATAGAGTTATTATTGACTAATAATGTTGGTTGGTGGTGTGTGTGTGGTTTAGTTATATAGTCGTTAGAGTAGTATTTATTTGGTGGTGGTTTTTGTTTAGTATATAGTATTATAGGTGAGTAGGTGAGTTATTGTTTGGTTGTTATTGTGTCTGTTATAGTATATATTATGATATATATTATATGATATAGTATATATATATATATATTTTTAAACTTACTCCGATGATAAGTGTGGGGTGTTGGGGTGTCCCTGTGTCACTTGGTCCAGTGGCTATTCTGGTCTTCTCTGACGCCGTAGATGCTCGTATACCGTGTGTCGTAGGGTACTTTCCATACGATAAACCATTTTCTCGGCCGCAGGTTTTCCGGACGCTGGGTCCTTGCGAAGTCAAGACTCTCTCGTGGTTTAGGGTGGTGGGTTTGTCGCTCCTTGTTCTAGTAGGATAGGCTAGCGTCTTGCTGTTTTTCGATTAGGTGGGGGGGGGTGTGTTTTGCCGTCAGAAGATCTGCGTTCTCTCCTATTGTGCCTCCAGAGGGTTTTGCTTCTAGGGGCATAAGATTCTAATGCTGGTCCAAGGATTAATAAAGCAAAAGGAAAGGACCTGTGGTGTTGCTTTGCGTATGTTGGCCTTAGTGTGATACCATTGAGATTATGGTTATAATGCTTCAATTTTTTGGTGGGTTCCTGGACTGTGCGGGTTGTTATTGGGCTTACGAATAGATTGTTCAACTTTCTTTGGAGTCACGAAATCAATCGTCCAACTGTGTGTTATGAATTTCTGGTTCAGAAGATATTTTAGTTCGTGGTTTGGTACATTGTATATTATATATATTATGATTTTTTAGTCTAAGTTTATATATATTAAGGTTATGTTAGTGAGTGTATATATATATATTGTATAGTATATATATTTATATTATATAGTATATATATTATATAGTATGTATTATGTATATATTATTATTGGTTATATAATTGAGTGTTGAACTATCTAGTCAAATTATGTTAAGTAACGAGGGATGATGGACTAGGTGGTCTGGACACTGGTGATGTCTACTTTTGGTGTGGGAGTCTCGAGTTGTGGCTTTAATAAATCTTGTGTTGCCTTGTAGACGTCCACTGCGGTGGGTGTCAATTCTCCTGGATGAAGTTGCAGTAATTTCCTTGTGTTATCTTCTTTCGGCTTCCTACTTTCTTTATGTTCTTTTGTTGTTGTTATTGAGTATATTTAGTTATAGTTAGTATTTAGTTATATTTTATTATGTGTGTTTGTAGTCTATTTTAGGTTGTATTGTGGGGTATTTAGTAGTTATATATTTTAATGTATTTTATTATATGGTTGGTATAGGGTTATATTATGAGTTATTGAGTATTATTATTTTTGTATTGAGTTATTGTTAGTATATATAGTTATGTTTAGGGTAATTTGATAGGTAGTTATGTATGTGGTGTTGTTTAGTATATAGTAGATTTTATATATATGATATTGTGATTTTTATACTGTATAGGTTATATTATATATATATATATATGATATTATATATTTATATATTGTTTGTATATTGTATGTATTTTTTTTATATTTTTATATATGAAGGTATGTTTGTGGGAGGTTATTTATGTATTAATTATTGGAGGGTATTTAGGTAGTGATACGGTATTGTTAGATATATTATATAGTGGTATTAGGTTATTATGTGTGATATAGCTGTTAGGTAGGTGATCTATATAGGTAATAGTGGTTATTATCTTGTAATTTGTTAATTGTGTTTCGATTAGTTTGTTTCAGTCCGCTCGTGTGTGTTGTGTTTGTGATGTTGGTGTGGTGGTGGTGTGGTGGTGTGGTGACATCTGTAAGTAGCCGTTATTTAAAGAAAAAATTGTGGTTCAAAAACTGTCTCAAATATGTTTTTTTAAAGCTTCATGGCACTCTTTATTTAAATAATATTTGTGTGATACGGGTGAGAGGAAGGAGATGTTGGTTGGCTTGGGTGCCTCTTGCTGAAAGTGTTTGAGTAAATAGTTGGTGTTATTTCTGTTTAATTAATTTGTAAGTGTTGTGTTTGATTGTTTATATTTTGGTGGGTTCGAAATGGGTGGTAGTGGTGTGTGTCGTGGTTTGGTTGGGTTGGTTTGTTTTTGGGAGGGTGTGTTGCGGGTAAATTTTAGGGAGAGGGGTTGGGTTATGTTGAGCTCGGGTGTTTGGATTGTTCACTTTGGATGTTTCTAGTGGGAATGTGTCTAAAGAAATAGCTTTCTCTTTTTTTTCATAACTGTTTTAGAAATGTTTCGTGTTTATGACGTTTTTTTGGATGGTTTGGCTAAGATTGTTCTGTTGGTGGGTTAGTGTTGGTGGGGGGTGGGCCAAATCTTTTTTGGTGGTGGCTGGTGGTTCTTTCGTTGTCTTGCCTTCGTTTTTCTTCTTCCGGCGCGCTGTGTGCCGCGCGGTATAGTGCTTGCCGAACTTTGGGTTTTCGGCCAACTGGGGTCAGAATATATGAGTAGGTATATATATTTATATATATTAGGGTGAGTGTGGTTGTTTTATATAGGGTTGGTGAGTTGGGGGTGGGAGGGTTTGTGAGTGAGTGAGGTTAGTTGTTTGTTGGTTGTTTTGGTTTGTATAGTAGTGTGTGGTGGGTTAGTATATATTTTGGTTATTGTATTTGGCAGTAATGAAGATGTGACAATGAATATGTGTGTTAGTATATATATATGGATAGTTTTGTCTATACAGATTGTTTGATTATTGATTGAGTCAGTAATGTTTGGGGAGTTAAATGTTTGTGCCGTATGTGAGTTATTATAGGGATAATTATAGTGATGGGTGTAGGTTGTATGTGTATAATAGTGGTGGTTGTAGTTTGTGTTTATTGTTGTTAGTGATGTATGTAGTATGGGGGTGATATATATAGTTGGTGATTTGGTAGGTTGTTATTTGGTGGTGGGTGTTGTGTGTTATGAAATAGTTGAGTAGTATTAGTGGTGAGGTCGGTAGGTTAGTAGTAGGTGTATATTATTATTTAGTAGTGTGAGTTATTGTATATAGTTATTGTAGTTGTTTAGGGGTATTATTAGTGAGTGTTTGTGTGTTGTTTGTATGATATGATGTTATAAGGGTTATGATTATATTATAAGTGGTTACAGTGATTATATTATGGTAGTAGGGTTTATAGTGTGTGATATGTCAAAAGTTAAATAATACTAGTCTTTCTTAAAAGCTTTAGGAGAATTGTTTTTATTATTTCGGATTGTGATTGTTATATTTATTTTTTTTAGTGTGTTTATATATATGAGGGTGGGTTATTTATTTTGTTTATTATTTTATGAGTGAGTGGTATTATAGTTATATAGGTGTATTGATGGTGTGTGTATTTATGTGAATATATGTATTTTTGTGTTAGGTTATATTTTATTATTTATGTTTGTATATTATAACTGTGAGGGGTTAATATTAAGTTGACGAAAGGCTGTGTTATTATTGTGTTAAGTTATTTATTAGTGTAGTATTGGGTTGTTTTTTTATGTTGTATTGGTTGTTATGGGTAGGCGGTAGTTTGGGGTTTTTGTTTGTGTGTGTTGGTATTATATTTTAGTGAGCGGGGTTTGGTGGGGGGGTTTGATAGGGGTGGGGTTGTTTTGGGTTAGGGTGGGTTTTAAGGTTTTACCTACCTGGGTGTGTTGGCGGACTTTGTTGTGTGGTGTGGGTTTGGTGTGCTGGTGGTTGGTTGTGTTGTATGTGCGAGTGGGGTAGTGTGTCCGGCCTTAGAGTTCTAGTGGGGTGTAGGGGTTGGGTTGTGCTTGGTTCATTTTGTTGTTTTGTGTGTTTTGTTGCTTGGTGGGTAAGTTTGCTAATAACGTGACGGAGCCATTTTGATATGAGAGGATTAGGCTACCACATCTTGAGTGTTTGGGTTTGGTGTTGTGCATTCGTTGTGGTGTTGAGGTTCTTACGAACCAGGTGGCTATCATTGAACGGCACGCCACTGGGTCTCTCGCTTGTTTTTTTGGGGCAGTGCTCTATACCTGGCTGAGCTATATACCCGGACGCTAGTTTATTGGGTCGTCTGGGTGCTTGAGATGAATTCCTGTTCTTGGACCTAGATGTAAATACGAGCCTACTCCAGTAATATGTCCTCTTCTTCTTTTAAATAAATGACTCAAACAATGTAAATCTAAAAAATTGATTTCGTTGTTCATAGTGTTATTTTTACTTAAACTTATATCAAAAAAGAAACAAAAAGAGAGAGATAATTTTTTTGCTATTACTTTCTATACTGTCGGATATATGATTAAATTTTGCTGTTCCTCGTTAATTAAAATAGATTTTAATATTTGTGTTTAATTTTAAATAAAATTTCATATAATTTCCTTTCTATAAACGTTTTCGCACAACCTAATCAAAATGTTCACGTCAGAAGCCATTTCTCCTTCCCAACACTCAAACCTCGAGTCCCTCGTTGCCAGCTCTTTCGTGTTTCTTGTCTTAATATTCAAATGAGAATTTATAATCTCTCTTTTCTTTTGCCACACTCTTTTCAATGTGTACGCTCGACTCGCTGTTGCGCTCAATATTTTTTAATATATATATATATATAATATATATATTATTCATATATATAATATATATAAATGATATATATATTATATATATATATATATATATATATATATTATATATATATATAAATATATATATATATATATATATATATATAATTATATATACAATGAATATATATATATATATAGTATTGATAATATATATATATATATTATATATATATAGTATATATAATATATATATATATATATATATATATATAGACTATAAATTATATATATATATATATAATATATATATATATACCATCCATTAGGGAAGTATCTGTGTTGTGTGTATGTAGAAACTTGCGAAGATTAGAATTAATCAAGGTTACTAATATATACATTTATTCGGAAGTAATCTATGTACGGTATATATACTAAATAACATAATTAATATATATATATATAATATAAAACTAAATGTATCTTTTTTTAAATACTATAATACTATTGCACACCTCACCTATCCTTCGAGACAAAGTAAAACTGGTTAATGTTTACAGACGTCAGTTCTTGATATTATTTATATTTTTTTTTTATTTTATTTATGCTTAATATATTATCTAGTATATAGATCCTAACTCATTGCTCAATGTATAAGCTAGCGTGAAAATAATACATATGATCTCAATGTAAAATATTGATACAAGAACACAGTATACGATACTATTTACGCACTTTCACGTCAAGTTTAATCTGTTTTTTGTCCATTGTAATTTTTTAACCTAACTAAGGAATATATATCCAACGGTAAAAAGGGCCCCAGGCATTAAACGGTTATGGGCAAAGTAGTAAAACGGGTCCTCACTCGGACTTGGGGGCGTCAAAACCGGGTGAGACACAGGTAGTAAGGTCAGGCTATTTCGCCTCTCTCTTCGCGAGAGAGAGATCGCAGTTGGAACACTCCTCGAACTCTTTGGTACTCTAGAGGTGTTGGGCGGGTCAGGGGGTTCCTCCCGCCCCCTCTCTTGCATTATAGCGGGAGCGTTATTTTGGGATTTACGGCAAACGTCCCCCGGCGCGTGTCCTCCGGGCTCGAGTCTCCGGAAATGTTTGTATTTTCTTTTTTGGGTGAGGAGAGGTGGTTATTTAGTTATTATATTTCTTTTTATTACTTCGGAGAAATAAATACGCATAACTTCACCTTGCAAGGGAATATGACTAATATTCTTTTATTCCTAAATTCCTTTAGTAGTTATTTTCTTTACAAATTATTTCGTACTTTTCCATAATCCATTTTTCATTTATCGAAAATTATAAAATGATTTTTTTTGTTTTTCGTTTTTTAACTAGTTTATAAATACATTTTTGTACATACAAGATTTGGTTTTTATTTCACGCCTGAACTATAATTTCAATGAATAGATTAGAGACAGGTGTTTCAGGTCTCTTCTTAGGCTTTATTTCGTGAAGTATTCTATTATTACTTCTTTTTTTTGTTTTTTTCTTTTTTTTCTCTTTAAAACCTGGATAATTTTTAAATAATATTCTAAACAAAGTCTTAATCGAGGACATGAATATATTTGAATACAATGTCACTTCTAACACATTTAACAAAGGTTCTCACACACTTAACACAGTGGAAGTTTACTAACCAACTGGGATTACAAAACGTGGAACCTAGGGAATTATTCATTTGTTTTGTATCACATATACTATTGTGCTACACTAAAGCATATTACTCATAACATATTAAGGGGGGTTAATTATTATAACAATATAAAACTAACATAATTATATTAATCACTGACGGTCTTAAAAACATATTATGCAGTGTATCGCCTATCCTATCATCATACTATATATATTTGTCTATAATATATCATTAATATATCTAGTATGAACTCAACGGGAATAACTTGTTTAAACATAAAAAAGTTTTTAATTAATTACTACAACATAACATAATAATATAAATCTCTTTGCATAAAATATCATAGTAAAGTTGGTAAAATAATTATAGTTTATCCTACTTATACCTACTGATATTCTAAGTAATTCAGTAAATATATTCAATATCACAATCTTACCACCTTAGTATATCCCTCACATCATCCTATATACCTCCCTCATAGAATATCTATTTTGATCGTATATATTAGATTATTATATACTATTGATCATTAGTCACCATATTACGAAATATTCCACAATATAAACATAATCCAAAAACATTAGTTCTTCTAATAATTATCTAATACTAATAACGAATATTACTCAGTACTTACACAAATTTCCTTGTTCCCTAATCTAATCTAAATGCTAACCTATATATATATAACATAATCCTTCTAAAAATAAGAATATTATTAATAAGTACAATTTTAGTTACTATTATATTACACAATGCTACATTAATATCAGATTAGAATTATGAACTGCTATCACTTATTGTATACGAAATTATAACTTAAGTGCGGACCGCCTTTTAGTTGTGCCTATGTTTAGTGCATATATAGTAAAAGAAACAACAGAACACACAATTCTTCGTCAATATATAATATAACATGATATACATATTCACACCTAACTAATTTTATATCTCCGAGCTTGATTCCGTCAATACCAACACGATCCATAAAAAGCTATTTTGGAGGATTTTTATTTATATTAACAATTAAAATCTAATTAGTTATAAATTATACAAGATAACAAAGAAAATAGAATAGCTAAATTATCAACCATTTTGCACTCAGCAATCTGAGATCAAAACTAAGATCTGGCTAATATATAGGGGAAATAATTAATTTGACGAACACAGATAGCACAAAAAAATTGTTATGGGGTATTTAAGAAAATATGTTTTTGGAAAACGTGAAAGTGCAGTAAACTTAGGTGAGAAATATAATTTTAATTAAATGGTAAAGACAGAATACTAAATAAATAAGTATTTTTAAGACACATTCAACTTTCGTGAATGATTGTAACAAAAGGTTCAATCATAACCACTTAGCAAGTTAAATCCTCCATTATCCTTAAACCTAAACTAACCTTAGCAGAATCATGTATTACAACATATTCTACACACTTTATAAAAACCAAACATTATAAAAATATATATAACTAACACAATAAAGAATTATTTATAATAGTTTTAAAACCACTCTAACCTCATATACCTAACATACCATCAATAACCATAATAACCTAAGTTCGTTACTACTATTTAGAATACATAAGACTACATAAACAGGGAACTCGTACGTATGTTAGTTCTTTGAACAAGACTTTTTAAACACTAAGCAGTAAATAAATAAATCATACATCGATACACCATTAACCCAACCCATCCCCTCATACAGTACACCCTGATTGTAACCGAATGTGACTGTACCTCAATCTAGCTGTTCGTTACATAGTACTCACTATTCTACTATACTGTAGGATGCTATATTAGGGAATTATCTTAATTGGGTTCAAGTCATATCTCGTATAATATATAATATCAATATTATTATTATTTAAACATATGATATATAAAAGTTGAGCTTTCATTCATAATCTGATAAGCTAAATTTTAGATATTAGAATACAATATAAAAAAGCTATAGAAAATAGATGATATTATATATCAACACGATACTATTAATACTTGTCGTTTTTTTGTCTTGAAGTCATATAGGGTATCAAAGTTATTAAAGTCAAAGAACATTCTTTCCCCACCTAAACAAGTACTCTAACTTTTTATTTTCTTTTCCGGTAGGTCACTACTGAACTAGGGAATATAAGTACAATATGGACAAACCTAACAACATAACCTGCGCGGATGAATAACCGCTTAACATATTCGCCGACATAATAAAAAGCCTACGATTTTATAACTTTATACAATATGTAAAGACTTATATCTATAAAAAGGTATTATTTTTCGTATCTTTTTGACACCCTGCTTTCATATCATGAATCATTCTCACACTCAAGTTGAATAATGTTTTATCATTATTATCTAATTAGATATCATATATACACCGCAACAAAGGTCAGATAATGATAGTATCGAGGGTGTATTTATACTATATATATATTATATCTAATACAAATTTCCTTCTGCTATAAACCTTTTGAATATTATTGTTAATTAGTAGGTCCTTAGTAAATTTTTATAAAATTATAGGTTTGCTTTCCATAACAAACAAGATCCTGAGACATTAGTAAGGTATTTTTAGATGGAACTTCAAAATGTTATAGTGTGTGTCAGAGTTAGGATTTGTTCATATGTAGGTACCAAGTAATAATATCTCAGTAGGGTTGTGTGTGTGTGGGTGTGTCCGCTCCGGTAGTCGGTGCTGTGTTGGTTCTCCACGTTGATTCAAGGAATCATATGCCGATTTGTTTTAATGGGGGCTTTGCTCGTTTCTTCATTTTGGGTCTCGTTTATGCTTGCCTTTTGAGTGTTAAATTGTTGTTCTGACTATTTGATTGTATATATAAAACTTTGATATATAATTAAAATGGTTTAACTACGTTAGGAAGTGAAATTAGTTTTATGTTAAACATAAAATCATGATAATGACAAGTGACATTAACACATCTAAGGTGGATTATATATGTTAGATAGAAATATCGATTAGAGTCCATTTTGGTGGGATATTAGTCGTCAGGGGGCGGCAGGGGGGGGGGGCAGCGAGTGCTGGGGCCCTGTCACTGGGACCTCGGATTTATGATATGGTATAAGATGAATCTGTGAGCTACCCTTATAATGTTTAGAGGTTTCCTCTAGATTTCGGAGGATGGCTATTATTTGATTCCAGTAGGGCTTTTTCTGTGGCAAAATGTTTTGCTAACTGTTGATGGCCGTATAAGCTTACGTTTTTTACGAATTATATATAGATTATCCATAAATTGAATTTTATAACTCTATATATATATATATATAGGGATGGCCAAAAATATGATCTTAGAAGAACGAGTGGATCTTCTTGGAAGAAATATAAGTATTGTTCTTAAATTTCATAGTCTGATGATAGATGTCCTTAGTAGTATCTTTGGATTAGATTGGTGCATATTTTTGTTTCTTAAGAGGAATTTGTTTTACGAATATATAAATGACGACCTTACCTGTTGATGGATATAATCTCTCACAGAGGAAAAGTGGAACATAATCGTAAGGTATATATTTTCTTGTATATGCATAACTCCCTGTTTAGCTAGTTAGTCCCCGTTTTGGAATACAAAAAGATGGAGAGGATATTTTTCCTATGGTATGAATAGTGTTACGGGAGACGATTATGATACATCACGTCGTAAGGTGCTCTGCTTACCCTGCGTTCTGCCATTTGGACATACATTATAATATTCTCAGTTCAGGTTTTGATATGTTAAGCTTTATTGGTTGCTAAAACTTCTGTTGCGTAAGGCATGATATTGCGTCAGGTTCAGTATACTGTAAGATATATGAAAATCTTAGCTCTTTATTTATTTATGTTTTACCATATCCCAAAATGAATACTCTCGAAATAGACTTGAAACCAATAGTTTCAATTAGATCACAGGTGAGTGGTCGGGTAGGTGCCTGTAAGGGATGGTGGTTGATTGATTACTGATTTATTTGATTTAACTTGCTTTAAAATCATAAAACTATTACGCAATACTGTGATATTTTATTCAAAAAAGAACTTATTCTTAATGTATGTCAGGAAAAAAATTTTGTTATTTTTAGTTATGTTTGGTTAAAACTTGTTATGTTTGCACATTATTCGCTGGGGTTTAAAGAGCTAAACAAAAATTTTGACTAGTATACTTTACAGTCATCTCGCTACTTGAATTATGAATTAAAGAAAAGTATAGATCCTGAAAAAGTGGGGTAATTTTAAGTTATTGGGTTTTCGTTACTTCTATTTTCGCATGGGATATTAACAGCTTGATAATGAATAATAGAGGTGAGGAGGGACAGGGGAGTTTCTGTCGTACCATAGCATTAATGGTAACAAAAGTAACTTCGGTTGAGATACTTTCTCTGAGTAAGTATCGCTACACTAATCAAACTATTCAGTCATTATTCGAGTAGTAGGCAAGTAAACTTTCTGTCATGTAGGGGATCTCTGAAGAGGCGTGGAGATATGCCTTGAAAAAGTGTGGATAGGAGCTGATGTTACGCTGTTTGTATTCGAAACTGGTGGGTAGGCTCTACTTTTTTGGAACGTGTTGGGTGTTGTTCAGATAGTGGCGCAAGTTGTGAATGATATATATGCATGTTGCAATGTATGAAATCTATAACCTTTATTCGTAGTAGGGTGTAGGTTTGTCGGATTTTGTACATTAATATTCTTAGTTCAGCGTGGACTGATTAATGGATTCTCTTAGCTTTATTAATGTACCCTGTGAGCTGGATATATCAGCAGTTCAGTTTAGTTACCGAAGTACTAGCTGCACGATTGGTTATAAGTCATACTATACTGGCGATTATACGATATGTTTTGCGTATAAAATATGTAATTTATCATTTTTGTGGGCATTTTAAACTGTGTAATTTTATATATCAATAGCATTCCTTCGAAATAGGTTAGTTATTTGGGCGGTCACTGCAACTAAAAATGCTTTGGTTATTATGGGGACAAAGGTGCGTAATGTCAACCTGAGTAGATTCCAACACAGTTATACTCGAAAATTAATTGATACATCTACTTATTAGGAGGGAGGGTGGGAGGGGTTCATGTATAATACTGTATAAATTTTGAGATTAGATCACTTCTTAAGAGGTATTTACCTGACACGTTACCAGAGTCGTCCGAAGGATTTAGTATCAGCTGTCTCTCCATCACTTCATTTAATTTAATTGCTCGTTTGTATTAGAATAATCAATAGTTATATATTAAATCTACTTTACTTAATGAAGCAATTACTTATATTGAAAAGGAATTATTCCCTTTAGTCTTACATTTACAAAGAGATTACGTTTAATTAGTATTTATTTTTTTTTTTTTCAATTTTTTTTAATTGGGATTTAAAAAATTAGTGTAGGTGATTTTTTATAGATCATATTATCTTGTCTGTATTTGGTTCTGTTTCGCATCAATAGATTAGGGAACCAAGCGTTTAGTGATAATTTTTTTTGGGGTTAATATATTGGGTCTAATGTAATAACAGTTAATCATGTTATGGATATGCTTTGGGAAAAAAGTAGTCGAATTATCGTTTTTGCTAATGTCCATCGTTTTATGTTAACTTTTCAACTGGTGTTATAGTGAATGAATCTTTTGTTAATTGTTTCTAAACGAGTTCTATCGTTATTTCATGATCGTAAGTTGTGTTAGGTTTGTCGTTGTATCATTATTTCTAGGTTCAAATCCATAACTAGAATAATAAGATTCTATGTATCTAAAGCTACAAACTGTGAAAACACTTGTTATCAGTTTTACGCTCACAGAATTACACGATTCGAATTTTCGAATTACGGCTTCGCTTTAGCACAATTTATAATCCAAGATTATTCAACCTCCAACTCTTGGAGTATGGAAACTGACAAAGTTGGTACAGACTTTGATTGAATAGTGAGGATTGTATTGCATGCTTTTTTCTTTTTCATTTTTCTATTCCCACGAATATGTTATTTCTGTTGCTCGGGGTAAACTGACTCGACGTATAATACGTCTGCTTAATCGTAAATTTTAACCCGTTAATCTAAATGCCTTTCTCAATCTTCTGCTTGCCAAAATTTACCACATTGGGATTCATTCTTAGAGATATTCGCTGATAAAAGTCTCGGAATCTAGGTTACGTTTTTGTCACGCTGTCTGTCCTCATGTATTTTCAGGCTGTTACTTCATGTCTTAGTATTAATTGGAAATATTGTATGTAAATTATTAATATTAGTTATTATTATATCATTATAATATATAGAGTTGTAGTGTTGTGTTAGGTATATGAAAGATTTCATATTGTACATTATATATTTATATTAATCTTATTAGTTTCAGATATGATAGTCTAAATGTATATCCTTTATTTAATTAATATGTATAGATAATGCTTGGTGAACGCAAGTAGTCTACTGATACAGCAAATATCTTACGAGCTGTGGGAGTATAGGGTATGATAAAGGATTAAAAGAGTAACTTGTTATTTTATATTATATATTAATGTTTTATAAGTATAATATAACGTACTTAATGCATTATTATAGAAGTGAATTAAAAATTAGATAATGTTTACAAAATTAAACATAAGATATTATTATCTAACTATAGATATACCATAAACGGTTCCATAGGAGATGTAGGTGGTAAGTAATGTAGAGGTCTAGAGGGAGTGTTACGGGTGGATTTGAGTGCTGATTTACTGATATTTATCATTATAGACATGTATTAAGATTCTGGTAAATATACTAATTTACATTTAACTATATGATATTTCATATATATAATTTCAAGAAACTTATTTTTATGTTATGTATATTATGTAGATAAATAAATCTTTAAGTTATTTTTTGACTTTCATGTAACAGTGGAAATTTTTGTAGTTTTCTATTTGCAAATGAAGGATATGAATGAAATTTTTATTATCACATCTAGAATATGAGTAATAACTAATGTGTGAAATTAAACCTCCTAACCTAACTTGTTCATTACGAATTTTTAGCAATATATTCGTTGTGGGTGTATATGTAATCGGACTAACACTCAAAATCAGATCTAGGGTTAGAACAATGCATCATTTCTGCCGATATGTCTAAATATTTTAACATCGTACGCGCTTTAAAGTTATTGTGCCTCATAATAAAGAACTTAATTTGTGTTATTATTTTTTTTAATGTATGATTTTGTTTATTTTAAAAAGTATATGATATAATATAGGTTTTATAGTTTTTATTACTTTTTGTGTGACTCTTACGCGAATTCAACATGAATTTTGATGTCCTAGCTTTACTCTGTTAACCGTGAGGGTTTTATGTGGTAGCAACCTGATATAAAAAAGTTGTTACTATTCAATTTTTAGTGTAAGCTTATGTTATTTTTTAACTATGTGCGTCGCCTAATCTGGGATATATATATATTTTGAAAACTAAATTATCTGGGTACTTCCAATTAATCTGTATTTCCTTTCTTTCTTTTATTTATCTATTCTTTATCATTTATTAGATTTATTTCGAAGGCGTTCTATTGGGATTATAGGTTATATAGGAACCTATTAATTATATACGTTATAGAATGTTAATTAATATTTATACCGTTAGAATTATACGGAGAAAATTAGCATCTGATAACTCAAAATGTTGATTGTATAATTAATATAAATTTTTGCTATTAACATGTTTACTTATTGGGAGGAGGATTGTCAGTATGGTAAGATAACGGGTTAATCAGTTAAGAGATAATGCTTGAAAAAAGTAAGATAAGGTTACGTTTTGCATGCATGTTAGTTACTTTACTGGATTGAAGCCGGAACATTTGTTAATTGTTAACAGTTTATTCGTGTGGGTAAGGTTGTGTTAGGTTTGTTTGTAATGCATACTATTTCTAAGGAAGGTTCAGCGTTACCCATGTTAGCTTTAATTGATGTGGAAACCTTATAGCGTTAGCATAATTTCGCTGCTCTGTAAGATAATTAATATCAAGGTTAATGGTAAATTATTTGTTAAATATTAAACATGTTAATTTGTTTATATAACTAATTTAATTATATTATTATGCATGAACAAGGTATGAAATAAGTTACGTTTTTTGTATGCTCTGTTAGTTACTACTTTACTGTTGTTAAGTGTTGAACTTGGCTAATGATAGCTTAACAGTTTATTCTGTTTAAGGTGTGTCAGATTGGTCGCTGTACGCATTATATTCTAGTTCAGGTGATGCTATTTACTTATTAATGGTGGAAAACATGTACTTAGCGAATATTCGTTGATTCAAGTGTATAGAAGAACTGAGTTTTATTTGATGTTAAAAAATGACCAAAATATACTCGAAGATTGTGCGACTTGAAACAAATAGATCTAATTAATAAGGAGATCCATTTGATTGGAACAGGAAGGTGGCATGGATATAGTTTTGACTTTACTGAATGTTAGGTATGTAAAAACGCTACAGAGTTTTGTAACATAATTTGCCTTAAATGAAATAGATCAATAGATTCAATAGTGATAATAGATTCAATTGATCACATAATCAGGCAACTGGAGAGGAAGGGCTGGTTGGATGTGGTTTGATTTTACTGGATTACCTTTGATTAGGGGATTAAACACTAAGAATTTTAATAGTTAAAAAAATTTGACTTAAATCATAAGATCAATAGATCAATAGAAGATGGATGGGTAGGGGACTGTTGGAATGGGTGGTTTGATTTTAATGAAAGAACTTGATTTAGGGTATGTAAAACAGACAATTCTTAGGTAAAAGATAAGACCTGAATCAATAGATTCAATAAGAATCACGTAGGAACTGGAACAGGACGGTGTTGGATGGTGCAGGCTTGATTTACTGGATTACTGTAAGGGTATGTAAAAAACGTATTGTAAGTTATAAACAAAGTAAAAGGTAAGAAATTTTAATATTTTATTATATTTTACTTATTTTTTTTATTATTCAAATTATAGTTATCTGTAATTATACATGATGTGCTTTGGAATAAAACCATTTTTTTTCGGATACATCTACAGGACATATCGATATCTTTTTCAGGACGAACTGAATACCATAAGTATGCGTATGAATATAGTCATTTATCATAAATATCCAGATAAATATTGTTGTCGATTTTTATATACGATATCTGTTATAAAGATATTCGGTGCATTTTATTTAACGTCCCTTATTATAGTGGCTAAACCTATATAGTATGCAGGAGCTATAATTATCCAGCGACTGTGCCTAGTAGAGCTAATCAGTCAATTATCAGTATATTTCTATACCAAATTGCTATCTCACTTTCACTTAGAAATTAACATACTCCTAGAATATCTCTCTATCATACTAAATTTTACATGCATTTTATACCTTTCATAGCGAAACAACTTATCGGAATGTTTCTTAATGGCGAAGGTCATTTTCTCGTGGACGGATTCGGGCTGTGCTCCCCTCGCATCGTTGACGGGAATGAAGCCACGTGTTTGGGACGAATCTCCAGGCTCTATTCCCCGAACGACATGGTTCCTTTCGTATAATACATCTAATTAAACGTGTCTCCGTAGATAAGCATTTAACTGAGCAGAGATACCATGTTCGTAAGATTTTAGGTCCAGAAGCGTTTCTTGAGTGCGAAGTCAGAGCAGAATCCTGTCGTTTGTGTTATGCCGTTGAGTCGTCGGTGCGAGTGTATTCTCAAGTTGAGCATGAGTTGTCAGAACCAATGGATCGTAGATTTTTGGTTCAACTGAAGGCACGCAGAAGGGGGTTAAAAAAAAAGAATCAAACTTCCACCTTTTTGTTACTTCGCATATTTAAATTTAAATAAGTAGAATACATAAGGTTATACACAAGAAGCTAGAAGCCATGTGAGAGGAATATAGTTCTGTCTCGACCCTCACTAGGTGGTCGGTTCGGTCAACCGGACGCCGATTTACAAACCTAATCTCGATACTCCCTGCAACAAGGTCGGTAAGCGCAATATTTAACGTCGGACCCATACTGCGGCAGTGGCGGTATACCCTCCCTCTACACATACAATCCTGAGCAGACACTTGAAATTTCCCCTGTTTAGAGCTAACCCTACTATATGATTATATTCCAAGTTTCAGACCATATATCCTATTGCCTTCGAGCCACATAGGACGGGATGGTGGTTCAAAACAAGGGTGCATTTACCACAAATATGTTTTATACCCTTTTACATCAGAGTCATTTATTAGGTATATGATTTAGATAGATAAGATTTCCTATGGTACAGGTATTTACGTTTAAAATACTTTATATTTACCTTATATTATAAATATTTAAACCTATATAAAATTGTTGTATTAACCTTTTAGACGCATTGCTAGATATAATTACTTTTATGGTAAACATTCATTGATACTTAACATATTGTAGACTTTTTAGTATAGTAAGGTTATGTATTCATATTTATTAACATACATATATTTTTTTCCACTATATAGGTTCTAAATCTTAATATATAACAGAAATTAGAGGTTTTCAACATAGTTTTACTATAATAGTCATATTATAAAATTATTTTTCAATTGTAAACATTGATTATTTGAAATGTTGATGTATATATAATATAAAAATTTTATTTAGTTTCTAATGATCCAAATTGCTTCTTGTGTAATAAAAAATATTTATCAGTAGTTAGATAAATATTTTAATCAAATATATAATCATCTATCTTATAATATATATTATATTATCTATATATTATATAATATATATATTATTATTATATATATATATATTTATTATAACCTAGTAATTAATTATTTATAATATTAATAATATTAAAATTATTATATATTATTTATATATAATATAATTATAATATATATATATAATTTATATATTAATATAATAATATTAATATATATATATATATATATGTATTTTGCTAGTTATATTTCTGGTTGAAAAGGCAAAAGTTAAACCTTTCATCTGAGAGCTGGAGTTGGGTATATTTTAGCTGTTGAAGATTATATTATACCAATATGTCAACTATATAAAGAACTCAGAATATAACACAAGAGGTAATCCCTCCTACCTTATATATATATCTACATATTTGCGACTAATTGATGAAGAACTACCCACACCAACACAGGTCCAGATGACAATCTCGAACGAGTCAAGAATATAGGGATCCCAAGATTTTCGAGTAGCTAGCGTTTTCACAGGTGAAGATTATAAGACAGTCACGAAAATTGAAACTTTAGTTTAGATACGTTTGGACATATCATCTATGATATTATCTGACTAGAGAAATATATAAAGAAAGATAGGTGGCATAAGAGTGGTTGGATTCCACTATATATATATAAAAAACCTTTATAAATTTTTTTAGGATAAATGCCTACTTATATATATATATATGATACTAATCGATTAAATAGTAAAATTCAATTATAGAATGTTGGATGATCATATTTCTTTGTTTTGACCTCAATACTCCCCAAGGCGCCCTAATAAGGGAGCATTTTAGTCAAAGTTATTTTCGTAATTTTATTTTCCACCTAAAATGTATAAAGTTTCGGTATGTCAGTAGGGGTCCTTAAAGGCTCGGTTTTAATATAAGCCCCTTTTTCTAAAATATAAGATGCTTTATCCCATTTTTTAACTAATAATATCCTTCTATCTAATGTAAAAGCGGTATTGATAAGGTGACATTTCTTAAACAATTCAAGTGGCATAATCAACTGAGTTGTTTAGAACTAGCTTATATATGCTAATTAGAATTATTCACTTATCAAATTTAATGCTGCTAGTGCCTGTAAGAACATACTACATAACTAATAATTATAATATAATACTGTATATACTATATTTCATACTAATATAGTATAAATTTCAAAAGTAAATGTAAATAAATAATATAATTATATATATTTAATATCTTACATATTACAATTAAAATATTTCTAGTAGCTGATGAAATTGGTTTTAAGTTTAATTAGATTTCTAATAATAAATTAATATGACATTGAAATCATTAATGTGTAATATTAGTGTGAGTATACATATTATTAGAAATATTAGGGCGGAGATATTTGCAAATTGCATATTTAGTATTAAAATTAATATATATATATTAATTTAATCTAATATAAATATATTATAATAATTATATATATTTATCTAAGTATTAAGGTCATTTCGATTATTTGCCTCCAGTTAGCTAAATTTTACAATTTTTGTTAAATTCTATTTGCGCGTTTACATTTTGCTCGGGCTGGGTAAGTTATTCATCATGATGGAGGAGTTATGGCAGGAGGTTGGATTTGCGCTTAACGATATAGATGCGATATACGTAATCGGGTGAGGATGGGTGGGAAGAGCTTCTCTACTCATTTGGATACAACACATTTTTTGAAGAAGTGGGATAGAAAAATTCCACAATGCGGGTGGTAGTTTTATGTTTATCGACCAAATCGAAATCTTAATGACAGGGACTTTAATGATGCTTAATTATTTGGAGTAAAGGAAGTTTTTAAGTTGTGTTTTGCTCGAATTATGTTTATATTGTAGTATTCTATATTTTTCTTATTTAAATTTGGTATATAAACTCGGGCAAAAGCAGAGGATATGATATACATATAGGATTGAAGTGATATATATATGTAGAAAGGGGTGGTTTATAAGCATCAGTCAGACTAACGAGAGCGTATATGAGCGATGGGGAGCACGCGCATGAGCACCTCGCTAGGGTACGGTCTGCGTGTCATTAGCCGCGTGGGTCGCGTTATCACTACATACGCATTACGGAGACTCTAAAGTAGTAATAACGCAGAGGGAAGAGTAATCGCATAATCGGTACATTCATTATAACAAAGCTTGTCAGAATGATAGATATATTTAACTTCTGAATAAAGCGAGATAATAACAATATAATCTTCACTTAAGGGCGTGTCGTTTTGAATTTAGAAAAACAAGTTCATAGTTAATCTAAACATGAAATCAGATTCAAGCATGTAACGGATAAGAGAAATGAGTAAACAGAGCATAATTGATATGATCAGACACTTTTTTTTGGGCATGTTATGGGATTATGGCTTGTGTCTTTAGATATTAAGACTACATTTGGCCGTCGAATATTTAGAGTTTAAGCCCTTTCTGGCTCGTGATTATCTTTATGAAAATCGGTTGGAGAATCTCGCCATGCTTGATTCTGCTTCACCAGGGATCGAATAGTGGTTGCCGGAGCTAAAGACAACAGAGACATAGCCAACGATCGAGGAGAGGCGTCAGTTATTTTGTCCATTTGAAGACTCGGAGAGGCAGGATATGAATCATGAGCGATAGAGTACCCCCATGAAGTTAAGACTAGCGCTTGGCCGGCTTACTCGTGGTTTGTCGCGCTAACGGTAATGTGCTGTTCATACGATTGTATGTTGTACTAGGGCGCAAACGAATGGAGAGTTTTGTCCCAATGATCTGGTATTACTATATCACTAGGTAGATAACTCCATGAGGTAAAGTTAATAATAAAAATAAGCATATTGATAGTAACGCTGACTGAAATCTATCACTAAAGAACAAAATCTAGAGGTTAAACTCTAAAATGAATTTTGAAGATACATACATACATTCCGTCTATTAACGTCGTTTTATAATGGGTCTTCTTTTTATGAAAAAAAACAAATGCGAGCTAGCCACCAATATCTTATATGTTTCAATGAGGGTGGAGTAATAAAAGTGCACTTTTAACTTACATTCTTCCATTCGCCGCATTGTTTTCGGCGTCTCTGAGACATAATAAATATATAATTGTGTAGAAAATCCCATGTAGGCCGCGTAAGGGTGCCTTTCAGACACACTGAGAAGATGGTCCTGAACAGACAAATAGTGCCGAGGTCAGAGGGGTGGTTATGTGATTGGATGACAAATATTAGTCAAACGATATGAATGACAGGACAAAGATATATTCCATAGAAATACGCTTTTAGTCCTGTTACAATGTGAAAGGGTTATATATATCGAGGGACTTATAAATTCGTTTGCAACCCGGTGCTGGGGAGGCTACTGCGGTGCCGTTACGTGGGCTACCTGGGGCTTTATGTTGGCGGGTCAGCTTTGACTCTGTTTTCGCTCACCCATTTTTTTTTTTTCTTTTGTTTTAAAAGGGCGGTGCATGGCAGGGCAGTCAGCGGCAGGAACGCCGGTCAGGCTTTATGGTTGTTTTTGCGATGTGAGCTAGGATTTTGGATTCCTTGCGGTAAGTTGTTTTTGTATTTCTTCGGCGAGGGTGAGTGCGGGGGATGATAGGCGCGCCATAGCCAAGACCGGGAGGAGCGGCAAAACAGCTGCAGTTCACAGGCAACAGTTAGGGAGGGAAATGGTGGGGAGTGGCAGCCAGCGGAAAGTTTAGAAGTACAAAAAACGACTCGAAGGGAAGGGGGGTAAAGAAGTCTATTATAGTTCTGGATAATTTTATAGCGCCGTAGATCAACGTGGTGATGTGGAAGCGGAAGGATCGTATCGGGAGTGGTTTGTGGGAAGGCTAGCAGCACCCTCTTTGCAAGCACAGTACCAGTGCAAAAAGCACGGAGGGCTGAGGAGAAGAGCGGAAGAACTCTCCGGTATCTGCAGAGTGCGTATATTACCTTGTCGGTCTGTGAAGGCGACTGGCTTACGGAAAAGACTATGCGGCGTGATGTCATTGTGCCATTATTGACATTCGGTTCCGACATGCGACTGTTTTGTTTTGTTTTTCTACTCAACTCTCCAACAATTGCGAGGAGTTTAAGGTAAAAATTCCAGCTTCAATTTGTTTACTGTTTGTACACTGCAGGCATAGAATAGAGAAGAAACTTAGATATTTGGTAAATTTTAAAAATTTTTGAAAGGCACAGAAACTTGATAGTGAAGTTAGATTCTAATTGATTTTCTTGTTGTCTCTCCCAAGTTCTTAAATGGTTAGGCTGAAACCTTTCCTTTCCAAGTTCGACGTATTAGCGACCTGAAAAAGGCTTTGATGATTACTACTACTTTACTCGCCCCCATATCATTTACCACCAGTACAGGCTAGAAACTCTTCGTATCCTCTGCGAGGATTCAAGACTTGGTGGCGAAGTGATTGCGCCTTTTGTTATGGAGATCTGCCGGTTAAAACGGACGTGGGTATGATGCGGTGGTTACACTACAGAAAATTTTGTGTTTTGGCAATCTTACGATTCCATCTTTCTTTTCAAAGGTAAGTTGATACATTTGCGTTTGAATATCCAAGTTTGGAAATTACTGGTTTTTTAACTAAGATTCATCTCAATTTTCACTCCGTTTTGCAACTTCGTTCTTCTATACCTCTCCATTGTTTGAGGTTGATTGAGACGCACAAACTCGATACTTCGTCTTCCGAACAGGTTTTCTCACGTCATTTACAAAGGTAAACTTTATTTTTAAAATATTAATTCATGGGCTGTTGCTATATATTATCCATTTATTCAATTGTTTTTAGTTTGTGTCCTTTCTTATTGTTCTTTTTACTATACTTATATATAATATTATATTAGTGTGTCATATTACTACTACTCAACTGTCTAATTTGTATTAAATTATATAAAGAATTTAATTTAGGAGTGATTTATTTTATTTTAACCCTAATAGCCTTTTATTTATATTAATATTTTATATACTAATTACTTATATATTTTTATTATATAATCTTTCAAAAAATATAAATCTTATAACATTGGTTAATATTTTATATATTACTAATTAACATTAGCTCACGGATATATTATAATATATATTACGGTTAGGTTCTTTATATTAATTAGTTTTATTAGCTAGGCCTTAGCTCTAGCGTTCCCCTAGAGATTCTTTAAAGTTTTCGAAGCTAAAAGGTCATAGATACACAGAATATATAATAATAATATAGAATTTTAGAATCAATTATATCATCAAATGTATGTATAAAAAGAGAATAATACTTTACCTTATATTATCCATATTTCATTTACGTTCGTGAGGGTCATGTTTACTTATCAAAGATCTCTAATAATCTTAATTTTACTTTATAATAATATTTAATATAAATATTTATAATAGTAGTAAATCACTCTTACCGGGCACACTCGTATTTACGAATATGATTGTACTATTAGATCACGATAGCATTATTAGGTAAGCTATTATTACTTCCGTATATATGTTAAAATACTCATATTATCTTCACTCCCTAATCTTTTATCTAATTCTCACATCAAACTTATTGCTACAACATCTAGTTACTTAACAAACATAACCTAATATAACTACATTATACGTTATCTTGTATAACTAATATCTTAGTAAATATAATGTTTACCGGATTTATATAATATGTTATTGCATTAAAATGATAAGACCTATAATAAATTAATCAATAATAATAATAATTCTACTAAACTAACCAAGTTTTACATAAAAAAAGGTATTATAATAAGATCTAAAGTTTTTAAGCATCGTATGTTAGTCAGCTAAACTTGATTAAAGGAGACAATAAAGTTTCTCATGATCAAGAATTTCAAAAGCTTATTTAGAAATACCCGTAAACAATAGTAAAAATTGACGGCAAAGTAGATCCATCTAGGTTAGGGTTATAGGTTTATCGTGCATCGTCCGATCAGTTCCGGTTTAGTGTTAAAATTTGTTACTTGCATCGTCTGATCCATAATTAGGCTTAGGTGATAGGTTTACTACAACGTCTATCCATATAGGTTAGGTTTTAGTTTGGGACCCTCCTAGTTATCAGGTTATGATAAAGTTTTTTTGTTTAACATATACACAAAAATCACGTATATGAAAAAAAATATCAATAAGGACCGTAACTTTCCTTTTAATTTTTCAGGCTCCAACATTTTTTCGATAGGAATCTTATTGAAATTCTTTTCACGTTTGAAACATTTTTCTTTCTCATCTCTCAATTATACGTTTTTGCTTACTTTATTACTAAGTTTTTAAGTATTTTAAAAATTTCTTATCTTTCTTATTACCATTGTAATTTATTGTTAGTATCAGTTATCTAACAATAAATGAGAAAAATTACAGAAATTGAAAAATTGACGATCCATGTAACTCATAAGGAGCCTGTGGTGTGTGTGTGTGTGTGTGTGTGTGTGTTGTGTGTGTGTGTGTGGTGTGTGGAGGGTGTAGACTATCAGCGCGATAG
>JABUQX010045927.1:0-34475 GCA_015478945.1 Trachelipus rathkii
GTTGCAATATTTTATATGCACGCCATTGAGTGCTCTAATTTAAAACTCTTAAATGTCAATAACGTTTCATCACTATATATAGTATCTATATATCATTATATATATACTCAATTTAGAATTAGTTTGAAAATATAATATAATAATCTAACCATATTATTATTATATATATGTATTATAGTATTATTATATATATATTTATATATTATATTATATTTTTTATAGTATATTATATAATATATTATGTTAGATTGAAGGGTCTATTTATCAAAAGTTTCAATACATCACTATGCACTATAAAAACCAATGAAATTTAAGTCCATTGCATCGAAGGATTTCCTTTTCGTCAAAATGTGAATTTGAACTTCTCTGACTTTTTGAAAGAACTACGACGAGCCTTATCCATCATGTTCAAATCTGCTTAATAGAAGACTCAAACACCTGTCCGGAGATTTGGGGGTCCATCCTTAGCAGCCTCGTGAATGCAAATTTACAATTTATACATAAAGTCACCATTACCAAGTATAGCTAATTAGTAAACTTCCTCTTCTTAAATATTGTTTTTCACATCTCAATAGTCTCTTACGAGAGGAGTAAGAAACTCTTATATCTTTTCGTTAGAACAAAATTTGAAACATTGTTTTTCATTGAATTCTCTAAAAATATGATCCTACAACACAAAATTTAACTAATCACTTTTAATTTTAATGACAAAAAATAAGTATAACTGACTAAGGCAACCTCCTGTGTTCTATTTAGAGCATATGCACCAATGGTCTAGTCGATATCTTATGCCCTTCTTAGCATTCTACTTTTCTGCGCTAGCGACAACCAACTGATAGAACGCATTAATCATCTTGCTTAAATTGAGATATCTTAATTCTCCTTATGTCTCCTCTTTCTTTTTGCGCAGGAGTACTACCGGATGCTAGCTTATCCACTCTGCTAAAGCTGACTCTTCGCATTCAATATACTTTGGAAATATCAATAAATTCCACTTTTAATTAGTATAAGAATAAAGATAGCACCTTTAGAAAACTTTCAGTAGTTTTGCCTGCTTCTTAAAATACTACGTTTCCATGAGAATTTGAATGTCTTGCTTTGATAAATTAATGCAGCATTTTAGAATCTAGAAAGACTAAATCCATAACTTAAGGTAGCCTTTACTAAAACTATGTTTGCGACTGTTAAAAATTAATTTGACAAAAATATAATATTTAACACTGATTATTTCTTTTATATCATGTATTTATAAGTATTTTATATATACTATTATTATTTATTATTATTATTATTATATATATTATCCATATTATTCATATAATTACAGATGATTATTAATTTCATGCTAATTTACTAGATTATTATATATGAATCATAATTGATTTTATCACTCTATGTATTTTAATATAATATTCTATTTTTTTATTATTATTATTCATTAATATAAACATTAATGGCAATAGGAAATAGTTCCAGCAGCCGGCGGAGTGTTCAAAACCTTTTTTTTAGTTTCGGTTTCTCATATTTTTTTATATCTAACAAATCACATAATTATACAAACTTCTATAAAAAAATAATACTAAGAATAATAGAAAACGAAAATCGTCGCTCGCTTAGTGAAAAAAGCTTTTTCTGCGTAAAACAATTTTGAATCGCTATCAATGAGTAGTTTTTCTAATAAAAAGTAATTTTTTATTTTTTTTTTTCTTTATATTTCATTTTTGGAAAATCATATACACTTAAGAGGAACTATACCACTCTAAAATAAATATAGTAAAAAGCCTATCAAAATTATATACGACTAAATTATATTTCACTGTCCTTAGGAATAAAAGTTATCCAGATCCAATACTCTCAAAGCTTTGTGTACATCCGCATGAGAGGAAATGTTTCTCGTAAATAACAATATATTCTTAATAACAGAGAGTATATGATTATCTACAGGATCCACTAACCAAAAAAATACATCATTGCACATATTGCTTAAAAAAATGAAAAAATTATTTGTCTTTAAGGCCTGCATCTATACGCTGTATGTTCTATTAATATATATGGAGAGTATAATAGTGGTAACTACTTCTAACCAAGATATTTCTCTATGCGAGTAATAACTAGTTTATAATTCACCACTTATACAAAACTTGTAAACAATATATTGACCCTTTTATGAACAGATGGCGTTGAAAATGAGACCATAAACTCTTGATAGATCAACTAGAATGGGCAAGAAGACAGTACCTGAGTATAGAGTTTTAAAGACAAAACGTTTTTAAGGAGGCTGTAACTCTTTTTTCCTAAAAAAGAGCGACGATTTATTCGCTTTCATTGATTCTTCGTTTCTATCTATTTAACTACGATCTTTCATACATTCTGATGATGGCTTATATCAAAGCTTCAGACATCTCTACTTTTATAAATTTATTCTGTACCACATTTTTATCAGTCTTCTGCTCGTGCTTTAACGTGCCAGATCGAATTTGTAACTCCGCAGGTAGTCATATAATTAATACAATAAATATTAATATATAAAAAAATAGTCTAAGAGCACAGTAGCAGATAGAGCTCATTGTGACTTCATAGATTTCCGAAGCCTTTTCATTGTTTTCTCTTTAATATTAAATATTTTATTTCGAGCTTATGTTATTCTCGTGTATTATTAGGTTACAAGTTTCCTAATCAGACTATGAAAACTTTAATTATGTCCATATTCATTATCCTACTATACACTTAATCTATACTACCTAACGTATTAATATAATTATATATATATATTATAATGACAATATATATAATAATAAAGTCTAGCAGAGTGGCAACATTAATATTAATCTCCTGGTAGAGTTTCAGCGCGAACGCCCTGTCAGGTGAACCCAACGAGAAAGGTCTTTGTGGGTAAACATTGGGTCTATGTAACTGGCAAGTCTCTGGCTGGCCAGAGCTATCATAAAACATGTCAGTATGAATATTATGACACGAGTCATTCCATCATCTAGGTGATCTACAATGTACTCATTAACACCAATATTGAGTGTGCGAGCGATTTGTATGATAAATATAATGTAATAGATTACTACCATTAACTTCAGAGCTCCAACCACTCTCGAACCTGAGCCCCCTACGCCTTGCTTAATGTCCTATCAAGCGAGTGCTCGGCATATCCTGACGCTATAAAGGCGAAATAATTCATAATATAATATACTATTAATATAATATATATATATATATTATACTTAAATATATTAATAATTAATATAAATATCAATACATATTATTATTACATAATATTATCTAGTATTATAAATATTCATTATATCTATATAATATTTTTTTTATTTTATATTTTTTAATATAATTATATATTACTATATATAAATTAATATAAAATTATATATTGATAATATATATATATATATATATATTATAGTAAGTATATTAAATATTAATAATTATCTTATTATAATATATAATTCCATTTCGCCAGCACTCCAGAAAGTACATGCAATATTATATAAAAACTATACACATCTATTCAGGTAAACATACAAAATTAACATATTTGATATCAGACGTATCTAAATATGAATGGGTGAAACCTTGAAAAAATTTATATTTAATTTCTAATTATTTATTTAATAAAACACTGAATTAAATGATGGAGTGAATCAAATCTTAGGACTCTGGCAGCTCATACACTCTGAGTAATATTGTAACTGCACCTGTCAGTAATGTTCGGGCAAAAATTATTTTATTTAAATTTTGTTATTTTTTTTTCATTTATAATTTTTTTTTAAAGTGGTCCTGAGTCTCGACGTGTGGATTACAGAGGAGGTGCATACCAGCCATGGCCCTCTCACTTGTAGCGAACTGAGAGAGCCAGAAACCCTGACTATGAGTTATTTCTATATGTTCGTGAAGTTACCCTGAGAGCATAATTTGAATTCTTATCTCCTTTCATGTTAGATATAAGCAAAAAAAAAATACGATTAAAAAAATAGTTATGCTAGAGCTACTGCGTGAGAACCTTAAAATTGCCTGAAATCGGAAATGCAAGCAGTTTAGGGTACACGTTGTGACTCCTACTTAGTTTTGCTACTGATTTATTTATTATGACATATTTATACTACTTATACCTTTTATATGAACAATTGTCATTATAATTAAACACTCGTACTATTAACATATCTTTTTTAAATTTCTATCATATATAAAAAAAGTTAATTACTGCCTTCTTTTAAAGAATTTTCACATAGAGTTGCTAAAAAAGTGTTGCAAAAACTATTGATGAAGGCATAACGAATATTACATTGTCCAATTTCCGTTTCGTGCTATTAGTACAGAAGCGCCAGATCCTGCAAAAAATTTGTTTTTATTATTCTTTTTTCTTGTTTTATTTTTTTTTAGACTAAACGAATTCCCCCGACCGGTAATATTTCTGCGAAAAGATGTAAACGAGTTCAGTGGTCGTGTGGCACCAGGCGGAGGGAGTGGTTGGGAACTCTCCCCCTCTGTTCACCGTCGGCTCGAGTCCCCTTAAAAAAATATATATAAAAAAAACTAAAAACAATATTTTGGTCAATCTCTGGCGCTCGATCTATCAAGCTCAGGGTAAGAAAGTATGTTAATGCTCGCCAAGTTACTATCTAGATATGGTTGAGCGGTTTACTATCCTTAAGCGTGTTTTTTAATAAATTATTAGCACATCAATATCGACAATACCATTTTTTTAAGTTTTTCACTCATAGAAATTGTCGCCGAATTCAAAACTTAATGTTATTGTCACTTTTCCTGTAGCTGTCTTCATAATTTTTAAGAATATACAAAATTAACTTTCGTGATTGTTAAATGATTGGAGCCTCCTTCCGCACTCATATATATATTTATATATACTCAGCTTATTATATATATATATATCTTCTATATATATATTCCTTACCTAGTAATAATCTTTCACTTGAACATTACACTATACCCTATATTGTATAGATGATAGTATATATAAGCCTATCTTGATACATCAATCATACTCACTGTATAAATTGAGATGATCGTACAATACAACGTATTACTCTATATCTGCACTAAATGGGAGATCCGCATTTATTGCTGCTGGCTTATACAATCTTCACCTTCAGAAGGGCATTTATTCAGAGATTATTTCATTATTATATAGTATATAGTATTATATGATATTAATATTATATGATAATATAATATATCTATATAATTATATTATACGTATATATATACTTATATATATATATGCAAAATATTATAATTAGATATATAGTATAATATTTATAAATGATTTAATGAATTTTCCTTCCTTACCCTTATATAAAGATGTTATTATTATATATATAGCTATATTGATATATATACTGCTTATATTTGACACACACGAGATGCATGGTTTAATATTATTAATATATGATATGATTATATAAGATTTTAGGATGGTGATGATATGGTATTATGAAGTAATTTATTCTTAACTATGAGTATGAAATCATTATGTGTGAATTGAATGATTTTAGAAAATATTAAAGTTTTAAGTGTAGGGTTTGATACATTATTGAGTCAAGAAGTACTGTTAAACGTAAACATTGCAGCATTTCTGAGTTATGGGTGATTTACATTGAAGATAATAATAAAGAATATCATACAGTCTAACTTAATTAAAATATGTTGTTTTGATATATCTGATTGCAATCTAATATTTGTATTATGTTCTTTACTTAATTTTATTTAATTAGAATGTGGAAATTAAAATAACTTTTTATAAACATTACATATTATTATAATACTTTTAAAAGTATACCGAATGTAAGTAATGTCCTAAAGCATTGAACAAAGATTGTCAAAATTATTTATGTGAAATAACGTCATTGTTAATCTCGATGTATAGGAGTGACAATTTGACTATCACCTAAAGAATCATTGTAATTAAAAGGGGCACTATAATTATCTTTGGTTTGTCATTATAAATGATGAGGCTAAACACCTTTAGATGCTAGTATCTTCTTTATATAAAAAACACACAAGCCTTTAATAGACTATCAATTGCAAATAAAAAATGTTTGCTGGATGTATAAAAAGCCCTTAAAAACTACAATTTTAAAGGTTCCAAAATTGTCTGCATGGAATATGTAAGGGTGTATAGGAATATGAATCTCTATTCCAAAAGGTAACAGTTTTTCTTTCTCTGGTTAATTGACATGTCACTAGTGTTAAAAAGTGTGATCTGAGGTTGGTAAAGGGAGTTGCCAAATCTCCAATAAACAATTAATTATTTTCTCGATATGATTTTTCTTAATTGGGAAATTATTTACTGGAATGCCTTTTGGTTATTTTTTATTCTGAGACCTGTTTACACTTTAATCCACATTGGTGTAGCATACTCCGCTGTAAGCTACAAGGTTGTGAATTTGAACAACTACGTGTAAATATATATATATATATATCTGGTTATCACTTAGAATATTATCATTAACGATGGTAAGTTCTTCTATAAATTATATATATCCACTTTGATACTCATGTTTATATCGTAATTACAGGTAAATAATTAATAAGTATATGATTTTTATTTTTTATTTATTTTATGTTCTTTATTTTATTCTTTACGATACATTAGTCCTCCTAAATATTAAGTAGATCTATTAATGTGAGATACTATCCCAGTAATATGAAGAACATTATTTTATTTTAATTATAGTATGTATAAACCTTTACTGTAGACATATAACTCACATCAATAGAAGTGGATATGGTTATGAATATCATTTACGTAAAAACATATTCTTTATCAATATATATTATATATCATATATCATCCTATTAAGTCAGGATAGGAAATGATAAAAAATTCACATGACATATGAGTGATACATTGATCATTTTACTGGAGGAACCTAATTTATTGATATGGAGTATAAATGTAGAGGAGGTTATATATTATATTTGGATTTATTGGTGTAGTTATTTTTAAGAAGTAAGCGAGAAGGAGACGTATATGATTCTATTTTCTTTTGAGAAACAAGATTTATAATAGTTTATTATTCCAATGTACCATGGATATAGGTTGCGAGCAAAATGAGGAAAACCGCCAGCTGCTCTTTATATTGATGAAGAGGTAAATAAATATAGTGATGTAAAAGATAATTAGAAGTAGTAAATTAGCCTATAATAGAAATAAACTCCTAATGTCTCAAACTCACTTCAAAATATTGTCCCACGAGCGGTCTCAAACCCTGATGTTATTCCATAGGTTTCAACCCGATTTTAATGAAAATCACAAGATATACTCTACAAAAATAATAATCTTATTATTTCAGCAAAGAATAGTGAAAACGAAGAAATTGTCGCATCTTCTGTGGTAAGGAACAACAAGAATTCAGCCTCTCAAGATTGTCGCTAAATGTATAACTGCTCATAGGAAACTATATTCAAATTCTAGATCGATCCAGGTTAGGTCTCTAATTTCAGGGCCCTCTATAGTGCAGGGTTATGAATTAAGTTTTGAGTTATGGGTATACTCTCTACAGATGAGAAGAATATAATGCTAAGAATACATTACATAAATTACTTATCACTAGTAAGTAACGATGAAACTAAGGAATAGCCCTTAAAAAACGAGTCACGAGGCCACTAATTTCTGTTAATATGACGATAGAGAAGAATAATGAAAGCTTCCCTACTGGAGGAAAATTTTTTAACTTTCAGAAGCTGTAAATTATATTTTTACCTAAAACAGGCTGCCATTTTCATCGATTATTCATCTATTCACTTGCATTATTATTCATTTAGTGAGTATATCCTGTTGATTTTGAAAAAAAGAAATTTTTGGTTTTTTTTTTAATACAACAAATTTCCTAATAGTTGGGTTTTTCTTACAGACGTTGTTGATTGAGAGGCGTAACTTTTTTTTCCTAAGGAAGTCAAAATTTCGTTTTCACTATTCTTTACTTATTATTTTTTTAGATTTTATCAACTGATGATTTTCAATGAAAAATCTTGGGCTCAGGGGGTGACAACCCGATCCTGGGTAACAATTACCATATATGATTATATATTAGTATGATTATAATTCACAAAGGATTGTTATATATATATTATAATATATATGATATAGTATAAATATATATATATATATATACTATATATATATATATATATTATTAATATATTATAGTTAGATTATATTTATTATATATATATATATATATATGATATATAGATATAGTATAGTATTAGTATTAGTATTATATAATATTATATATTATATATTATATATAGATGAATATAGTTATATATATATAATAATTATATAGCTCATATAATATATAGTAAAATAAAATATAATATTATAGTTATCTATAACTTATGAGTTATTATAGTGTTATACACTATGATTATTAAAGTGACATATGTCCACTTGGTCACATGATATGTCTTTAATATATAAATAGTATATCCTAAAGAACATGATTATATATACTATATAATATATAATAATTAACTTATATGAGTATATATTACGTATATTAATCTAGTAATTTCTACATGTTTTTAAAGAGAGTTAGTGTATAAATAAACTGTACTTTAAAAAAGCAGTAATTATTAAGAATGCAAAGTAAAATGTTTATTATATTATTATTATTATTATATTATTCATTATTTATTGATTATTATTATTATTTTTATTATTTACTTAGTATTACTTATTATTATTATTATTATTGATTTCCTTTTTTTTTTATTCACTATTGGTGATATATTTATTTATCTAATGTTTTTAATTACTATATTATTATTGTTATTAATTGATTATTATTATGGTAACTATTTATATAAAATTATTATATTATATTATTATTAATTATTATATTACATTATTGATGTATTATATTTATTAATTAATTAATTACAATTATTTTCTAATATTAGAGTTTGGAGGTTATTTCAATGAAAATTGATTCAAAGGTTTCTAATTTTTCAATAAAATTAATTTTTAAATTAATTTCTTAAAAAATAAGACATAAACAATATGAAACTAACTTGAGAAAAAACACAATTAATAAGAAATTAAGAATTTAATAAATAATTTTTAGTAAATTTAAAAAGAATAAAATGGTTATTGACTTGCGCCCTATCCTATTTTAATAAACTATTTGTTTATATTTTTGAAAATTAATTTGAGAGAGGGGTCGAGTAAGAAAAATGTTTGGTGAGTAATCATGTTAATGAAATCTTCAAACATAAAATAGAGGAGCTTTTTTATAAAGGAAGTAATTGTTAATTTTAGTTCGTGGAAAAATGTAAATAAATGAAACAAGCTTATTTAATTATCGTATCAAGATTAGTATATTATATGTGTTTATGAAAAATGATATAGAATCAGTAGATAACATTATTTCATGCGGTTTGCTATGCATGAACCTTCAATATAAGAAATCTAGTGCAAATTATAATAATGTTTTAGGTTATTGATATTTTATTATAGTAGTGTATGTAAATATTATTATTATTAATGATATTGATATTTTAAATATTGGTGAAGCAATTTATATAGAGTGATTTCAAATAAATGTGATTTATAAATACGTACAATATATGACCAGCATAGCAAAAATTGTGATCTTAATTCCTTGATCCCTTAATTTATTATTTATTATGATATGTTTATTGTCATATGTCTGGGTTATTAATTATTACATATATATATATGATTATAATTATCATTATTATATATATATATAATATTATAATCTTAATGTGTAAATTCTTTTCTTTACCCTTATAAATAATTCTTAAGGATTCCTGAGAAAATGAGTGAGAAGCAATCGTCAACTTGAAACGACACACCCATAAACTAAAAATCTTTTGAAAATGACCAGTTCTAATGAATTGCTTTTTATAAATATTCTTTAAAAATTTTTTAATTATTAAATATATTAATTTTTTGGGGGTAAGGTGAAAAAACTATACTTAAATGGTGATCTGTATTATCTGAAAAAAAAAAAACTTTGAAATTACATTTTTTAAATCCGCTGATCAAAAATTTTTATAGTATACTCTCTTTTAATATAAAAAATATGACAAGAATAAACGATCTGAATTGTATGTTATATTTGTGAAGCTTAGATCTCTATAGCAGACATCCTTTTAAGAGATTGGAATTAAAATTTATAATATATTATATATTAAATAATATATATAAGATTAAAATGAAAAACTATTATAATATATTTATAGTATACAAAAAATTATTACAAAATATATAAAAGAAATTTTTTTAACTATTATATATGAATTAAATTAAATATATATTAAATATATAGTGTATATATATATATATATCATATGATTATGTATATCTTATATATTATAATAAATATATTTTATGATATATTAAAAATATAGTATATAAATTATATATATATTTATATATATTACGTAAATACAATAATAATAATATATTATATATAAGTACTCGATATCTATAATATAGATATAGGTTAATTACTAAAGCTCATTGTAGACGGGATTAAGCCGTTAGCCCTTGTTTCCCAAGGACTCTTCGTTCACGATAAGGATCTGACAAGACGTAATAGTCCTTATACTCTGGGTGTTGATGATTTTTTTATATTATATATAGTATGAAATGTAATATTTATATATATTGTTAATAATAATATATGATTATATTTTAAAACAAAAAATATTAAGACTGTTATGAGTATAGTGATAGATGCAGTATAGATAGTATAATATATATAAATATTATTATATATTCAATATAGGTTACGAGTAGTATATGATATAATATAATGAAAGTATATTAATATGACACACTATATAATTATATATATATAAAGCTGAATACGTGGTAATGATCTACCAAGCGCAACTAACTTAAAATCCTAGATTCTTTTTATTTTATTCTCGGTCGTTATATATATATATACTATAATATTATAATATAATATATTTATATACATTATATATTTATTAATGATATATATATAATATATATATATATATAATATATTATTATATATAATATATATTATATTAGTATTATATATATATATATATATTTAGTTGTAATATGATTTATATATTTATTATATTATATATATAATTATTATAAATAATTATTTATATAGATTATATATATATATATATATATAATATATTTAATTATTATATATATGTATATCTGCAGCGATTACTGGGGCATGGGGCCAGCTACCCCACTTTTTAAATTAATTTGTTGTAATATATTAACTTTAAGATATTACAGTGTTGTTTAAGATATTATATAATCTTGTTAAAGTAACAATATCTGAATGAGGAAGAAAGAGTGAATGAAGATGGGTCGTATTACTAGTCGTTGAATAGTTTTATCCATTATTTGGCTAAATCTGGCTTTGCTTTCGATATAACGGCTTTGACGTTTTTAATTTGATAAATATCAAAATATACTGACTTTTTTATATAAAAAGTGGAAGCAAAACACATTAGCAAATGTAAAAAAAAACAAACTAATCTATTTATTTAAATCTATGTTATGTCCTTTAGCATCAGTTAATTATTTTATCGAAGTTTGATTAATTTCTGACGTCTGACAGAATTATTAGATGCTGGAGTGGATAAGGGGATTTGTCTAGAGACTATCTATCAATGATTGTTCTTTTTCTTCAGGAGTTAATAACTCACGATAGTTACAAAAAATGCATCCTGTTTTTCTCGTAAATTCTTCTATCTTTGAGAAACATTTTTTCTGTTTATTTAAGATAATATTTACTATTTACATGTGATAAATAAATAACATATCTTTGTTTATTCTTCCTTCAACCTCACTAACTTCTTAGGCTATTCCATCCTATTGTATTTTCTTCCTTCACTTCCAGGAAATAGGTGCGTCTAAAGTTTATCTGAACTTTTAAATCATCTATCTAATTGATTTATAATTTTGATTTGTACCAACAGTTTACATAGTTATTAAGGAACAAATATTTCAGAAATTTTCTCTCACCAATTTGGGCCTAAATATTAAATGGAAATAAATGAATTTTAAATCCTAAAGTGGAACAAATTGTATAATTGTATGATGTTAATTAAGTTGAGTTACCGATTTCTCTGTTGTTCTTCTCCGTCATTATTAAAATAAAAATTGAATTTCGAAAGAAATTCACTCATTGAGATAAGTATTCAAACAGAAAAAATATGACAACACAATGAAAAAGTAAATATCAACGTGACTTCACTCATTTGGCTTGAAATATAGCTGCTCACAGTATTAATCTAGGTGTATTGATATTATGAACACTCAGTTTTAGTTCTTAGTGACTGAGTGAATGAATGTCAGAAGCGAGTTGCAGACTGTTTATCAGAGCTTTACCGAGATCGTTACATAAAATGATTAATTAGTATAACTATATTATACTCACTATTATATAGTATAGACTATATTATATATTAGATGCGTCCCCCTTTTGCTGTATGGTAATTATATAGATAAGTATTACTATATTAATAGATATATTTTTGTAAAGTATATGACTATTATAATTATAAAAGATTATTATAATAGTATACTTATAATATACGTTATATACATATTACACTATATGTGTGGGATTGAAGTTATTTTTCTCTATGAAACAGCAGATTTTTTTTTTAGTAGGAAAGAAAGATGAAATTCATATTTTAATTTTGTTTGTTTAAATTATTATTGGAAGTAGAATTTTTGTCTTTCTATTATACAGTATTCATGATGCTGTGAATTTAGTAAGGGTCAACATAAGGGAAAATAAAAAAAGAAAATAGTTTTGTCATGATTGGTGAAAATTTTTATGCCAAAGCGAGTATTTAACGATTAAATGGGTTTTGTCGACATCCGGTGTTTATAGACTAATAGTTTGATAATTAATGTACTGATGTAAAATAATTAGGGTGTAAACATTAATGTGAATTAATTGGGTAAATTCTATGTTATAATTTTTTATAGTTTCAAATATATAAAATTAGCTTAAAAATCAAATTAAATGAAATTTAAATATAGTGCGCATCAGCCTTAAGACTTTTTCTGAGGAGTATATGAACAGGACTGTGGTTATTTTGCTTCTGTAAATGTATTCTTATGCAGTAGATTGAACCTATTGGAGCTTGTTTATGTTATCTAAAGGACTTCGATATTGATATAAAATGTAAGTAATGCAAAAGACAATAAAATTTCTATTTTAATACTGAAAATGTCTTGCTAATAATTTTATTTTAACAGTCAATCTATTGCAATTTATTTTAAACAATAATTAAAATTTATTAACGTGATTACTGGGAATTTGTGATTAATAAGAGATAAACATGAAACAGAATATACACAATAATAAACTCTATATTTTAAGATCTACTTTTTAGGATGTAGAATTCACCTGATCTGGTCGAAAATTTTTGAGCAAATTTTCACCTACTCCGGAAACCTTAGAAATAAAATTATGGTAAATCAGTTTGCGCAATAATTTCCGATGATTACAGTCCTATATAATATAGTTATATATGATAATATGATTATATGAGTTATATTAAAGCGTTATAGGGTGCTGGGATATAGTATATGTATATATTATACAATAATATACATGTTTATATATATATATATATATGAATATAGTTATATTATAAGTTAAAATTATTATATATTATCAATATATTATTTCCAAATAATGACACCTACAGTAATTTTCACACTTCTGGGACGTGAACCTGGACCCTAAAGGCAGTATGTATCGACGTAATGTGTTTGTGACCACTACGCCACGATGGACTCAATAATAAGTACGAAGACATTGAGAGTCCTTGTGGATGAATGAGTATCAATCAAATCCCACACAACAGGAACCGACCGACGCATTCGCACCCGTCAAATGCTCACTACTCTAGGTTTGCGTACAGTGCGTCAAAACAGGGAAGAGCCGATTATGAGCACTTAGAGTGAAAAAAGTACTTTTATTCATTCAGGGTACGAACAATGTATGATAATAGCAACATAACCTGCTTATATAATCACTAGTGGTAATAGGTATTATCCACTTATATGACCCCACGCGTTTAACAGGGTATTTTCAGGACTGCACATGGTAGAACAGTGAGAAACCCTGGACGCCTAGGCGAGAATGTGTGACGGCAGTGCGTATGTGATTTGTAGGCCACTGACGTAAACGATCCTACATGGAACTAAAAGTTTAAAGCACACTGAGAATTGTTCCTGTGGTTGAATTTGAATCTAATACCCCACATACTTAACAGTAACCACTTAACGCACTTCACACCATTCGTCCCACACTCGTGGTGGTTAGCGGACAATACAGTTGATATCTGCATGCAGAGTGAAAAAACTTTATTCACGGGAGACTACAAATAGAGAAATAAAATATGAAAACAAACATCGCTATAAAAATTCACAAGTATCAAATAGGTACAAGTTAGAAGCTAACGCACACGAGTGTCGGACGAAGTTGGAGTGCGTGGTGGTTCCTGTTTGTGGGTTGATATATTACACCAGCCGTGAACAATTCTCTGGCTTCACTTTTAGTCGCATCGTGGTCTGTAGTGGTCTAATATCTACATAAAGCACGTATATTCTGCTTTTAATGGATTCCGCCAGGTTATCGTCCCAGCAATGAAATAAAATGCTCACTGAGTAAGTGGTCAATTATTGAATACCTATTATCAACTGTGATTGTTAGTGCCATGGTTGTCATGAAGAGTGAACAAATACTTTGTTCTTCACGAATATAAATTATGGATTTCAAACGGCATTGTTCTTCTTGTTCATACATATCATTTAAATATTAACATATACCGTGCATAGATTACCATATGTATTTAAATGAAGTATATGAATGTACCAACATGATAACAATTCTACGTATGATCGAGCTTTTAGTCCGCATTTCGTATGGGTACGTTGATGATGAGGCAACACCATAGTCGGTCGTATTACATTTCTGCTAGGGATTCACAGGTTGTCATCGCTCTTGCCAGCAGTGTAAGAATTAATTCGAGTTAGAGTAGGGTTCGATTATTGAATACCGGTATAACACACTGTAATATTAAGCGAGTTGTCTGAGAGTATATTTAACTATTAATCATAGGATCAAGGAAGTTATACTTTAGAAGTTTATGTATTATATATATTTATATATAATATAAGAATATGTATTATATAAATTTTATTAATAATACCTAGTATATAGTATATATACTATTTAGTATCATATATAGTATTATAGTATATTAACATTTATTTAATATATATAGTATAATTTCAGTATATATTATATATATAATAATAATATATAATATATATTTAATGTTAGTTTTTTGCTAGTCAACTAAATTCATGATTATTTATGTATATAGTATATAAGTTATATGATATATTCATTAATCGTATATTTGACTATGTTATTAAATTGGTCGGATGAGACCAGTGTCGATGGTCACGTGTCTTCTCTCTAAGTGATAATCATCATCTAAATAACCACCTATTTCTTCCATTTGTTTTCGTAATAGCTCGACAAATACAGATATTTGTCTAGTTTCTATAAGAGGATGATTACTTCAGGAATTTAGTGTTGCGTCAGAATTTTGAGTTAGACTCGCATGCATTTGTATAATTTAGGTGGTAGAACTTAATCTCTTTGAGGACTTAGATAATAGAGTGGAGATATGAATATGACCGCTCATGCATGTGATATTGGTAGTAGAATACTCTAATTTTATTTGAATTATATAAAGGAGTATTTATTTTTTGACTCTGCGTTCGATATTCATTTTGGTGGTTATATCTTGACCCTTTAATTTGAATAAAAGGATGTAAAATTGACCATGCATTAGTATGTGGTTTGAAGTACTAATGTGCCTTTTAATGTGAGATTAAGAGGGAGTGTTTATTGTCTGACCTTATTTTGCATGTATAGTGGTGAATTTAACTTGCGCTTTTAACTAATAGAAAGAAAGTATACAGGACCGCTAGCATGTAATTGGTGAATACTCCTGATTTAATTTAATATAAGAGGAATTATAGTGACCCCATGGCATGTTGCATATTGGTTGCTGTAGTTACTTTCTGTTTCTTTTATTCTAAATAACGCAAAAAAGGAGTATATGTACTGACATGCATTGTTATTTATTCTATGTTCATTACCTCTTCAATTTAATTAAATTCGCAAGTGTGAATGATTTCAACTATTTATCTACCTCTTTAGCGGGCACACATTATTCGAAATAAATTTTCATGACAGAATATACATTTTTCTGATCGTACTATTTACTTTTCAAAAAGATGTTGAGTTATATATGATGACATTAAGGATATGATTATACTCATGTTCTTTGGATTTAAAGGTAAATCTTATACTAGTTATTATTTATAATAATTAGTTGATATGTTATTATTTAATATTGAGTTATTAGTGGATTTGTGAAGTTATATCTGATGATTATTTATAGGATAGATCCACGTTTGTTGAGTTATGGCGTAGTTTGATAGTTGAGTGTTTATAAAGTATTTTAATATAAAGTAATATATAGATATCTAAGTATAAATGAGATCTATTATATATATTATAGTATAAAAAATTAATATATAATATTTATTTTGATATATATGTATAAATTATATTATATATATTATATATGAATGTATATTATTATGGGAGTATATATATATATAGTATGAATATATATACTATATATATTATATATATATATAATATATTATAATTATTGATGAAATAATTATATGATATTTATAATATATATATAATTATTATAGGTCCTTAATTATATAGATAGTTAGCTGAATTTAGTAGGATATTTGATATAGGTAATAAAGTATATTTAGTATTTCATAAGTGTTATTTAGTGGTGTGTGGTATAAGTATATATAGCGTATGTATTATATTAACGCAAAAAAGATGAACCCCAACCTTCCCCCTACCTCTCCACGCTTGCCCAATTCTCTCTCCTCTCCTGCCCATTGAGTCAAAGGCTACTCGGACAACTAATATTAACAATCAAAATCTCCTCCTCGTCCTCACTGGTCCCCAGATTTCCAACATGGCTTTAAAGCAACCGACTCTACAACCAAAAGCCCTTAGCTCCCTACCTCTGGTAACAATCATGCAAATGGCTTCAACCTAAATCTCCAGTCACATGAGAGTCATTCTCTTACATGCAAGCCGACATTCAAAAAAGCTTGACACGAGATCCACACAATATGTATTCTAGTTCAAGAAGTATCCTTCAATCCCCCCTAGAAAAAAACAACAGCAAAAAATGGCTTTCTAATTTTCTCTTACTAACGCGGCAGCGTGCGATATGTGGTTCTCCACAAAATAACAATCACTTCTCTCACTTCCATTAAATATGTAAAACACGTCCGCTGTCCCACAGGGCCGCATTTCTCTCGTATTCCCTTATCCTCTTTTCAACGCTCTTTTACAACAGACCTGCTCGCATCCAACACCACATATAATCTACCAAACTTATCACATACGCTAGATGATAGTCTAGCCTCATTTTCCCAAACATCCAGGAGCGTAAATATGAGGCCACTTAATCACACCCAAGATATACCTCTACTATTTAATAGTAAGGAGAACTTGGCACTCTCACCAATAGAATGTTTCCAAGCCTCCACACTTTCTCTGTGAAGCTCTTCTATCACCCTCCGACCACCGACCGCCACCGAATCTCACTGTGGATGTGTCCACCCAAGTAGTTTGTTTTAGCTCGCTTAAAACCAACCACCCCCTCAACACACTAACAACATAATACCCAAAGAATATTTGCAAACACACCTATGACACACACATGATGTTCTCCCCCCATATTTGCTTCAGAACCGAGTAATCAACAACTGCATCTATCACACCCAACGGAAACTAAAGACATCCCTCCAGAACCCTTTCCCACACATAATCTTTAGTGACGAGGAAACACACCCTTTCACCTACCACTTATAAACAACGTCCTCAGGTAACAAACATAACTGCTGCTTCCGTTCGCTAATGTTCGCCTCGCCACTGTCAAAATCTTAACTCAAAAAAATTACAAGTTCAAACCCCGAAATTCTCCCCTTTCTGAATTTAGTCATCTGGATGCACTAAGACACGCCCCTATTCTCAACATCTCTAGCATGGACGTAGACTTACATCATTCCTATCGTCCACCACCTGGAGATGGTGGGGTACCAATTCTAACCTGATTAGAACCGCACAAATCCAACCCACTTACCCCCTACACAGCCCTTACAATCCCCTACTCTGACAATCACAAGCTTAAATCCTCCTATATGACATGCTAACAACATTATTCCCCTCCCTCTCTCTCCCAATGATTTCATGGGTTACACATAATCCTATATTACAACTAACCATACACGTACCTACAAAAACCTGCCGCCAAGTAACAATTTTACTAAACCCCCTCGCCCAGAAAATTTCCGCCTATACGAAGAATGTAACACTAGTCTGAGGAAGGGCTCAATCGACCTCTCGCACGGAAAGATCTAGGTCACCAACACTTCAAGAACTGTTAACATAGGCGTGGGGTTCTGTGAGTAGTATCAAATATAGTATTCAAACTAGACAATGTTAGCCGTCGTCCGCGCCACTTGCACCAAGTATGTCACATTCACGTCAGTGACACAATGGTAGCAATACTCTTTCTGGGTGCATTCCGCTCACAGACGCCTCCCTCGTGTGCCGACCTTCTCCCTATATCCCCTCATTTTTGGCCGTTTTTTTTTTTTTTCTCATTGTTTTCTCGACCTGTGAAGCGCTGTCTGCCCAAGTATGGGGTGCTGGTCTCCTTGTAAGTGCTAGTTGAAATGCACTCTTCATTTGAGGTGGCCATGTGGGCATAGAAGTGTAATATATTTATCATTATAGTAACTTATTAGTATAAGTAGGTATATTACACGGTATTTATATTATAATTATATAATAGGATTAATATATAAATAATTATTATACTATGGTTACGTATTAAATATTATTACTGGAGTAGTTTATGGGGGGGTTATTATTGTATATTATATATTAGTTGTTAAGCTAGAGGCTAGTACGTGGAGGTGTTGTTTAGTATATATGAGGGGACTATTATGATTATGTAGGTTGGTTGTGAATTTTGTGTGTGCAGATGGTTGGGTTCCGTCTGCATCATGATTCGAACCACGGCGGCAGGTGTCGGTGCGGTGCCCGGAGTGACGCGTCGACAGCAATTGAAACATAGAGGGCGGTGCGGTGCGGTGTACAAAAATTACTTTTGGTGCGTGCGTGGTGCGTCATTGAAAGAAATAGAGGCGGCTGGTGGTTGGCGCATTTGAAGAACAGAGGTTCTGTTTTGTCGGGTGCGACACAAAATGAGCTTTTTCGGTTGACGGTGCGTGTGCCCATTGAAATCAGAGGTGCGTCGAGCGGTGATCGTTGGTACGCATCTCGCTTGAAACACATAGAGGTTCGGGTCGCGACAGACAATGATTTGTGCGGTGGCTGTGTGCGCTTTATGGTGAATACATAGAGAGGGAGGCTGCGTGCGTGGTTCCTTGACAACTGTGCTGTGGGCGTGCGACAAAAATGACTTTTTGGTGCGGATGCGTGTGCTCCATTTTGAAACAGAGAGTGTCGAATGCGGTGCGGTGAGGCGAACAGAAATAAGACTTTTTAAGTTGCCGTGTAAGTAGCTAAAATTCCACGCTCGCCTGACTCTAATATATAATATATATATTAAATATATATTTATTATGATATTAAAGATAATAATATTAGATTATTATATTATGTATATAGGTATATATAGTTTATTCCGTGGGCTGTGTTGATATTATATCAGTTTCTTTTCTTATTTATAGTTTCTTTCCATTATTAATATATCATTATATATATATATTATATATACGTCGTATGATTGTTTTAATATGTATTTAGTATATGGTATATAGTTATATATATAGTAATAGTATTATTGAGGTTAGATATAACTATGAAACTTATAGTATATATATACCTATATATACCGTTAATAGTAGATGTTTTAATTCGTGTCTACTAAATGGGTAGAGGGGTGGGTGTATATAATTATAATTTTTGTTAATATGTTTTATAGAGAGTATTATATTGTAGTTATGTGTTATGTTTGACCTCTTATGTATATTTAGTGTGAGGAGTATATTAGGTTACTAGCCCGATTATAGATAAGGGTTGGTTTAGTTTGTTAGTCGAGGAGGGGGTGAGTGAGGTGGGTAGTGATTAGTAACTATAATATAGTTATTATATGTATAGGGCTTTTATACTACTATTAAGACTCCTATTAATATTTATGTACTCTTTATCTTAATATTTATTATGTAGTTGAATATTACTAATTAATAGTATATATATTAATGAATATCCGATCCTATACAAGTAATATATTATAGTACTAATTATATATAGGGTAGCTAAGTAATTATTATATTATATTGGTAATATCTATATTGATATTATATTTATAATATTAATCTACTTATATTTGTATAACAATATTCAGATATTTTAGATAATATATATTATATATGAATACGAAGTCTTATATTATTAATAAATATAGTATATATATATATATATAGGATATTATACATTATTAGTTATATATAATATTACAGTATAGTGTATTCAAAGTGCATAAACATAGAGTATATAGTATAGTAATATATTAGGGATATATATAATACTATATTATATAGTAATGATATAATCTTAATACTAAGTATATACATTACAATTATAACATATAGCTTAAATATTTATATGGCCATTGATGGCTGTACAAGTAAGAAAAACCCTTGATATATACAGGTATATGTATTTTATTAGATTATATGGTATAATAGTATCTGTATATATTATTATATATATATAATATATATATAGTATATATATATAGATAATACTTACATATATATATATAATATATCAATATATATATTATAATATATTATATAACATATAATATATATAGAGTTATATATAAATATATACTATTATAATCTGATGCTATTAAAGTATCTGATTTGCTTTATTTTTTTATAGATGCAATTTACTATATATCTTTTACATCATAATTTATATATGATATATATACAATATATAATCACTATATAATATAATATTATATATATAATTATATAAACTATATTATACTATATCATATATTACATATATATATATATATATATCATATTCATATATATATATATTATCATTATATAATTTATATATTATATATATATGTATTATTAATATAATAGTGTATATTATATATATCATATTAATAGTATAATATACTAATATACGCCTAATATATCATTAGTATTATATATATTCATTAGTATATATTATATAACTTTAGTATAAATAATTATTTAAACTATACAATTGTGTGATACGTGAATTCTACCGAGTCTATTATACTATATATATAGTTATATATATACATACACACACACATATCATATATTATATATATACGTTATATAGAAAAATAAAATATAGTATCTATATATATAAATTATACAGTAATATATATATATATATACTATAATAGTTCTTTATTAGGTACTAATATATATATACGTAATTAATATATATATATATAATATTATATATATATTTAACTATATATAAAATATATAAATATATATATATATCATATTCATATACTATATAATATATATATATATATAATATATATTATAAATATATATATATATATATATATGATATAAGTAATTAATATATATATATATATATAATATAGTATATATATATATAATATATATAATAAATATTTATACTATTACATATAATAATACTATAATACTATATATATATACTATAATATATAATTATATATATATATAATATTAATATATAATTATATATTATATATATATCTAATAATACCATAGTATTCATATATATATTACTCATATATTATTACTATATAATAATACATAACTGTTAATATATTATATATATACTAAGTTATATATAATATATATAGTATAGTATATATAATATATATATATTATTAATTATATCGTAGTAGTACTATATATATATATGATATATATTATAGTAATAGTATATATTATATATATATAATTTTATATATTACTATATTATATCGTATATATTATTCTCATTTTTTATCTCATATTATTTCTATATTTTTATACTATATAAAATTATATTACTCATATATTATTAGTAATATATTACCATATATTACAAATAGAAGCTCTATATATAGTAATATATATATACTATATATATATATACTATATAGTATATATATATATATATATATTACTATTATAGATATATACGATATATATATCATATATATACTATATAATTATAATATAATATATATATTAATATATATATAATATATAATCTAATATCTAATATCCCTACTTACTATCATTATATAATAATTATATATATAATATATATATATAATATATTATATATATATATAATATATATATTATATCCAATAATATCATATATATATATAGTAATAATTATATTTATATATATAATATATATTATATTCATCATATATATATATATATATATAATATAATATAGCTACATATATAGTATATATACAATGATAAATAATCTAAATTATATTGTATAAGTAATAATATAAATTATACTATGAAAAATATATAATATATATAATCTTATAGTTACTTATGCAATATATATATATAATATAATTATATATATACTAATATATTATATATATATATATTATATAATATTATATATATATAATAATATAATATATATATATATATCTATATATATATATATAATATATATATATATAATATATATATATATATATATGGATATATAATAATATAATATATTATTATGTAAATTATATATGTTATATCATATTTTATATATTATTCATACATTATATATAATTATATAATTATATATATATTATATTCTATTATTAGAGGTTATATGTATAATAAATATATTTAAACTGAACTGTATATCTTTTTATTTATCTTGAGTCAATTATTCTCAGGGTTAAAGATTAAGAAAAGAAAAATAATAAATATAAAAATATTGAAAAAAGAAAATTACAGAAATTCATTTAGAGATGTGTATGTACTTCACTTTCGTATTTATAATAGAGCAACGGAAAATTTTTAACAAAATATTTAATAGAGTAGAAAAGTCAAAAATTGAATGCAACACAGAAAATGCTGACAAAATCAGAATTCAAGGTGGGGCAACATAAGAACTTGGCAAAAAGAATAAAGGCTAAAGAAAGCCTCAATCTAAGGGAAAACCAGTAATCCTCACACATGAATTGGCAAAGCAAATATTAACTATCTGCACTTCAATCATACACATAGGAAAACATATAAAAACACTTAGTACCATCTAATCCATCTATTCATTCAATATTCAAAAAGAAGAAACTATTAAGGTGGAATAACCAGCAATTGAATTCTTAAATTTAGTCTTAGAATGGTAAGAGAGACGAGATTTAGTCTTAGAATGGCAAGAGAGACTCTAACAAAAGCTGATTTTCAAATAAGAAATTTAAGTAAGGAATTTTCAGCTATATGATTAGAGTGAGCCAAGTCTTCAAGCAACTTATTAATCAAAGCCAGCAGTCTAAAAATTGAGTAATATATAGCCCATCCATGGTTAACAGCGTCAGCTAAAGGATATATCACATTCCCAAACATGGAAAACTTATCAGATCTTGTAACCCTAGATATCTGGTTAGACTTACATATTTGAAAACTTCTCGCTTCAGCTCAAATAATAAGTAACATCTGAATTTCATTTAAGGAGTAAACCAAATGCAAAATAAAGAGAAAAAATAAATATAAAAGGAATTCAAAGTACATATTTTTTTATCTAATTTTCCAAAACGTAGGTAGTGGACTATGGAATGAATATAAGATTAGAATAACATTCTGATGCATTTTTTATGAGTAATTATGTTCTGATTATATTCTTGTATTTATTTATTTGTAGTATAAATATAATTAATTACTTTTATAATGTATTTTTACGTAGTTTGTTATAGTTTTTTATATTTGAAAACAAAACCTACTGTCACATTCTCCGATGTTAAGAAATAAACACATTTATCGCGATTGAGTATCTACAAAGATCTGTTGAATGGAGTATTATCACCGCTGATGTTTATCAAAGTTCTTCTAAATTAGGTAAGCTTTGGATGAAGAAACACAATAGCTTTCACTCAAAGTGAAATACCTCATTAGTAACCGATTGAACCAACACCGTATACGCATGAATTATAGTTGGCAAAATAAAAGTACAATTAATAAAAAATATATATGCAGTTAACTTTCACACAATGCAAATATAGAGAATTTTCTGGATTACCTTCTGCATGTGTGAAATGACGTGAACGATCTTCCTTTTATCTTTTTTTGTTGTATATCGAAGGTAAAAAATAATAGGTGATATGAGTTCGATTAAAATTTTATGCGATTGAGATAAAATCTGTTGATATTTTTAATAGAAAAGAAAAAAAATGAGCGATATTGATATCGATGAACAATTGAAGGAGCTGCAAACAACTGAAGGAGGTTTTAAGGATCCTTCAGGAAATTTTTCTCTTTCCTTTATAAATTAAATAATTTTAAGGGCAAATTATGGCATGCTTTCTTAATGACTTAGTAATTTAGATCTCGAAATTCTAAATATTATTTAAATTAAAATTAAATGCAAAAGTAAAAATCCTTAAATAAATTTATCACCGTATTCAGAAATTAAATTCAGAATCTTAAAGAGGCAGATAAAATAAAGCAGTTACCATTTCATTTACTTAAATTAATAAGATATAGGTCTATCAAGACATTTACATTAAGTTTCTTGAGTCATGTGCATGTGGCTTAGGTATACGAACCCAAATTTTATTTCAGTAATATTGACTGCAGATTTAATTGTGAAACAGTGAGAATACTTGTGTAGATTTATTTATTTTCAATTTTTAATAGGTTTATGCTTTTCTTTGCCTTAATAGCAAGTGCAAAAACGGTTAAATGATAGGAGAAATTTTGAACATTTTTCAAATTACTTATGCACTATTTAGTATGCCTATAATAGTTTATGATTCAATGTTGTTATTGAACAGTAGATGCAATCAATCTAAAGTATAGTATGTTTGCATTACAAATCTTTAAAATTTTTACCAAAAAAAATGGAAGTAGAACATGCTATTAATACCAGCATTAAGTATATACGTTTGAACTTTCATCCCAAGTCTGAAATAGTCATGAGCAATTATGTAAAAGAAAAAAAAATAAAGTTGCAGAGGGAGCTGTCAGAGGAGTATTGTAAGTAACGTTGCATCGGGGTGCAAATGTTAAAAATTGTAATTAAATAAGAGAATGAAACTTAACAATAAGAAACACAAATTGAATGTAGGTAAATACGAAAATCTCTAATGAGTGAGCAGAGGTGGAAAAAAATTACAGCGTTTTTCTATAAAAAATCTGTCTTCGACTCCATCTTCTTTAAAAGGTTTGGTTTGAGGGCATGTACATTAAATTCGATATAATCAAAGACACCAAAATATACAACCTTTGTCCCTCTTAAAATACAAAAAACTGGGACAATTTAAATGATATTAATAATACTAATTTAATTTTACTTGCTATGAAAAATAAATTTGAGCAGTTAACGTTGCAAAAAGAAACAAAAAAATTCACTCAAGAATGAGACTCACTTTGTCTATTTCTAATGGAAGTTAATTCTTCTTCTAAGTCCTGACTAGTAGATCTGGCAAAGGCTTCAGCTGTGGCACAATAACCATGGTGTACTAGATAAGTGGACACCATTCTGAAAAGGGAAATAACTTATTAGCACAAAGACTTTCTTTCACAAGGTTTTAACTGTAACTCGTAAACTGTAAAAATATTTTACATCTTAAAGTCTCAATCTACCTTAAAAATCCTGATATAAATTCTGTTGACACGTTGAATTAAATATTAAATTAAATACAATTTTTCAAGGAGTATTTACCACCACAAATAAAATTATAGCTACAGTACATAAATAATCAATTCATGATGTTGATAGTTTCATTTATTAATTTGTATAGAGTGAATAAAAGAAAAATAAGCAAACAATTCCACAAGAAAAAGAATAAATTCCACCTCAAATTGCAAAAGGTAATGAAATTCTGACAGATTCGAATCTACACGATAGTACTTATACTATATTCTGACTTCTACACATGAGAATATTTGTCAATCTTATCCATTTTGAAAAACTAAGGCACCGTGAGATGTGCATTCACTAACAAGTATTAAAACGAAAAATGTTTGAACCCACAATTGCATAAACCAAATAAAATCTAGATAAAAATTTCATTATATATAAAAGCAAATTTAGTGGGAAAGTTTAATATTGCAGAAATTCTTTTTTCTTGGAATTCATTTATTTTTATATTTTTGTTCGAGATGTTGACATTTATGTTAACTTTTAAAACTGCTTGTTTAAATTAAAAATATTTTTTTTTTTACTTGCAGAAAAAAAAATAACTAAGGTTTAGAAAAAAAAAATTGTGATGAAATGAGTGTTTTTGAATTTAATTTTCATAAAAACTATGATGGTAAACAAGTTTCATCAAACAATTATTTTTTTTTCTTATTTTTTTCAGAAAATTAGTCAAGACTACTATTTTTTTTTCTTCACCATTAAATTAAAACTAGTTTGTAATAGTCAAAAATACTCTATATATATCTATAAACGTGCATAGTAGGCTACACTACAAAGAAGACAAATATTTCACAAACATTTAAATCAATTTCACCTTGCATCCAAACAAAAGAATATAAAAACAACTATGTGAAATAAGGAACAAATAAGTAAGCACAGTAACCTTACTTATGTAAAATAGTTTGCCACTGGCCGTAAGTATCTGTAACTGGAAATTCTTTAATGGTTGTGCGTTCACGACTCCGCAGTTCCCTAATTACTTCATGGATATCAAAAACAAAAGGAGACTGTCCAAAATTCGCGTCCACAACTTCACCGGGAGTTTGTAGCCCCACGGTAGGATATAAATTAGGCTGAAAGAAAAAAAAAATTAAAATTATATAATATATACTAGTATATAATTATTAGAGGTTATTAGTTTATATACTAATTATATTATATATAATATATATATAAGTATAATTACTATATATTTATATTATATATTACTATATATAATATTATATATAATATATAACGTTATATTATATAATATTTTATATATTTTATTTTATTATATAGTATAAAGTGGTATTATATATATATATTATATATATTTTATTTATTAGTATAGGTATATAATTTTTTATATTTATATATATATTATATATATATATATATTATAATATAAATATATATATATATATATATTAGTATATATATATTATATATATATATATATATATATTTGAATATATATATTATAGTATATTATTAATATATAGTATATATATATATATATATTACTAGTATATATATATATATATATATATATATATTTATCATAGTTTTTGTGGTTAAATTTTTCCTTTTCTTTCTTCTAGTTCTTTACACTCTACCTTATTTTTCCATGGATTGGGAGTAAGGAGGTCGCTACACAGCATGCGGGATTATAGATGAGAAGAGCAGTAGGAGAGTAATGACAAATGTCGAAAGAGAAAGCCAGCTTATCTCTTTGCTCGCCCATCTGTACCTATTTAATTAGTGAAAAGGCTTCGTCACAGATCAGGAACAACTGCCACGCGCTAAAAGCTTCATGGGGACCGCGACGGACCGCTCACTATGGTAAATCGTCAATGTAAGGTTATCCTTTTGCTGCTCGAGGGTGGCCCAACAACCATGCCTCCCGATAATCATAAACTGCCTCGCCATTCTCTCCTCAATCATGGCGACCTTTATTCCTCAGCCTCTGGGCCAACTCACATATTTCTCTCCTGGGGCGAGGACGTTCGTTCACCGACTCAATCCACTTTCTCTTTTCGTCTCATTTTCTACCGGTTCGGTCGCCTCATATCATCTATCTCTCCACTTTATACATCTGCTTAATCTCAATATCCGGCTATTCATTCACTTTTCCTTTTTCCACGGTGCAATTCCATTTCAACATACTTCATTTATTCTCGGTTATTTACCCCTTTCTCACATGCCTTACACAAACTCTCTAATACGTCATTCTCAATTTATTAATTCTTTTTCACACCTAGCATGCTCCTATAAGATTGTCATGCTATCCTTGTAATACCCATTGGCCTCTATGTGCCATTTTCGGTGTTTTTACCGACAGGCATCCTCGTCGAGTACCTTTGACACTATACCAAAAATAAAGAAAGAAACAGTGTTTTTCGGCAACAGGACTTTTTGTACAAGCTTTTCTTTAACAGCTGTGCACCAGAAATCTGGGTAGCACTTTCGATAATACTCTTTATAAATTTTTATACGAGATTGTAACGAGTCCGGTACATAATGGTTATCTAAAGTTGCCTGTAGACCCCTTCTGACTAATTTTTTTAATGATATCAGTTAGGATAGTATGGAGACATGCTACTAAGTTAGAGAGTTAAAACATAATTTTACACCTAAATATAATGAGCCGCTCCTACTGGGAGGCATCTGTTTATATCATTTTATGTAACACCTTTACTTTGGGCGTTTTTACCATCTGAAAAAAAACGATTTAGTAATTTTTATTCTATTATTGATTTATTTTTTTTTTTATTTTTTTTTTTTTTAAGTGTTATTTTCTTTTCTAAATCTACTAAAAGTATAATTTATGCGAACGTTTCTTAAATTTTCTATATGAGGTTTCCCTTTTTTTTTTTTCGTTATAAGTACGTCGTTCTGTTTATTAACTTTTACACTTTTATATAAGGCGGCCGCTTGACATAGCGGGGGGCGCTAATTGTGCGTATTAACTGTGTCTTGCCGCAACCACGTACATAATTTGCGGCCTTGCATGTAACTTATGTTGCACAAAGATTCGTGTTCGATTTTTTTATTATTGGTGTGTTGGATGCTCAGCAGTTCATGCGCCAAAAATGGGCGGCTAGCTTTTTTTTAACAATATGGCATTATATTTTCTTATGGGTCCGTTTCCGTATAGTTCAGGATCCTAACTATCACTTAGGTATTTGCTATATTTTGGCCAAATATCATATGTTTGCAGGCGTCTGAGACGTTCTTGGTTTATCCGGCTGCGGAGGGTCTCTAGGTTGACCAACACCATAGGGTAAGAGGCTCGGCAGTCGGAGGGGCTTAAAATCATGTTCCTACACATACATTCTCAGACAAGCCAGCAAATTCCTATGACTTACTTCCAGGAGGCCATTACATGGTTTTGAGCTACACGTAGTCCGGTGCTTCATTCCTACGGCCCTGCAGACTTCTTCAAACATGCGACTAGTGAAAATTAGCACCTAAATCCGAAATAATTACCTGCGGTATCACATGAAACGGAAAATTGCTCGTGATGAAGGCATTCGAGTATTCTGCTCCGAATTTATTTTCTTTGCGTAGTAGAAAATACAGCAACAAGTACTTTTTTTTACTGTATAAGCCGGTCCAATCAGGTAAAGTAGGTATTTCTTGTATCACTTTCTTCGCATGTAGGCTAACTAGGGTTTGGTCAACATGAAACGCTTCATATACTTCTTCGTTGTTACTTTCTTTGTAAATACACCGTAATCAGGACTTTTACCTGGTATTTTTCTTTGCTTTAATTTTTTATTCTGGTTTATTTTTTTTTGAATGCCTGATGCACTGTTTGGCTGGGAATAGGCTTGTCTTTATTCTCTCATGCTATGGCTGGAACACAAACTATTTTTTATGCTACAGTGTTTTATGGGTTTTATCACCCCAATGGTTTTCCTTTTTGTGATAGTCGCTGATTACGTGTGCTGCACACCTTTTCAGGCTACCTTAAAAAACGCGCAGCATAAGTTTAAGATACACTTGCGGACATTTTTTTTTTTTTTCATTCTATCTTTCCTTGAGATTTTGATTCTTTTATGTATTTATATAATTCACTTTTCTTTCTTTTTCTTCGCCATCAGATCGCTCAGGTACTTTTATCAGAAGTGTTTAGCGGTGAGTCTATTATTTTCTCCAAAGTGCCAAATTCTCGTTGAAAATGAGAGACTAATATCCTTTGGCATTTTTATCAACGTTGTTAACTAAATTTATTTTGGCGTCATTTCATTTTGCGCTTAGAGCGCTTTCTGCGCTCAGCGTACGCGACAGATCTATCGCGGCGTTTCCATTCAATATCGTTTGCACCATAGTGCAAGTCGCTATAGTATTCTCGCGATATACTCATTGTGCAACGTCGTGAAAATCGGTGGGCGGAGTCACAGCCTACACTATTTGGAACTGCATCTTCTCCTACCTTCAATCCTCATGGGAATATTATTAGCAAGTAAAGTATTGTCTAAATAACGCATTTGATTTAGGATTTCTACGCATCGTGATATTAAAGTAACTCATAATTATAGCGAGATTCCACTCAATTCTAGTCATTAGTTATATTTTATCATTCATTAATCAATTGTTATGCTTATATACCCGCTCGCTGAACAGTCAGTCGCAATGCTTTCCCGCTTAAAATTTGCGCCATATTGTTGAATAATTTCGTTAACCCAAATAATAGCTTATTTACTGGCAAATTTTTTTTTGGTTTGCTGTTTGTAAATTAAAAGACGCCACTTATAAAAGCAAAAAGGAGTCCCATTCTCATCGTCAGACATATTACTTTCTTATAATAGTTTATTTATTTGCTAATGTTATCACTGTTTGTAGAGGTCGCATGTACTGCTGGCGAACTGAGTGTGAGGCGTGAACGAATCGGCCTGCTTATATCTACAAAAGCTTTCGCCATCAGCGAATCCACGTGAATTTTTTTTATTAGATGCTATTGTATTGTTCCTTTTAAAGTACAACTATTTTGTCAAGGCGCGTTGATTTATGTACAACGGTATACTTTTGGCGATTAAAATGAAATTCTGCCTAACATTAACGTAACGCATCTTTCTTTTATTAGGTTAACCTTGGTTTCGAAGGAACATTAATTTTATTTTTTCCTTAACTGTTTCAGTACTTAATGGCGCCAAGCGCCCTTCAAGTCAAAACCCAAATAACTTAACCATTTTACCCCAAATTCGCATTTTTTTTTATTTAAATCAATTTTTAATAATAATTTATCTCTCAAAAATACCTCACAACTTTCCTACCCGTGGTCTGATAGATCTTTTGTCCCTATCAAAATACGTCTAAATATCACTGGTACACCGGGAATGCCCTTTTGAGTAAATATAGTTAAAAGATCTTCATGAACATGAACTCGAATTTTTAAAATCCCATCGTGGTAATTGGTCCTAAAAGAAAAATTCCGTCATGTACTTAGGAAATATTGGTCGCTTCTGACAGGCGTAATAGTACGGTTCGTGACGTACAGAGGCTTCTTAATACCTTTTGTCCCATGAAAGCCCCACTAAATATACATTTATATTCGGCATAGCAAATATCATCATTTATTTCGCCAGCCGAAATTAAGTTTTCTAAAATCACCAACCGCGATTCGTACCCCTCCCCCACTTTTTTTCCAACCTACGCTGATGGGAAGAACTCGCATTGCGATGGGTGCCCTCCTTTAAATACTTTCCGCTTTTATAAATTTATAGCTCCTCTTTGTTTTGTTCGAATAATTTGTGAGGAATTACAATCGCACCGACGGTTTAAAGTTTATTGGAACTCCCGCTTATCATTAGTTTATCGATAAGGAAAAAGTGACGGCTAATTCTTCAAGATAGCGCAGTTGGAATGCTCGTCTCCTCTCCCACACGTAAAGCACAAGTATCCGCGCCCCGCCATTTCTATCTTAAGTTTCGACTCAGCGTTCCCCCCTCCCCCAAATTCTCTGAACAAATCATCCCAAACGCTTTAAGTTGCTTTTCCCGAACCTTAAAATTTTCCGGTAAATATAATTTATAAATAACATGTTTAAATCAAACTCTTTATATTAACTAAAGGTATATCACTAAAAAGTTCATTATGATCAACGACGAAAGAAGAAAATCTGAAGAGAGAGTATGAGATAAAGCCTTTGTCTCTACAAATTGTTTTTATCACAGAAACATATACCAAATTTATACATTCCTTGCTCCGAGTATCAGTTAACATATGTTTCAAAAATAATATTAAAAGAAATTTTTTTTAAACGACTCTTATATGCAAATGGGCAATTTAGTTGTTAAAATTTTAAATTATAAGTTTTCTTTAAACCAAAATCAATTGTAAAATTTCGGCGTGAGTATATGTCAACTTACGTGATCATTGGCTGCTTTATATTGACCATAATGATATATTTTTCGTCCTTCCATAGGAGTAAAATTGGATCTCACTACCACTATCTAAAATTAATAAAGACTCTTTTTGATAATTTTATCACAATTTGTATAAAGTTTATAATTTCTTTACATTATTATTGACTCGTTTTTATGACCTGATTTTCTCCAGTCGGAGCATCCGTACTTAATAGTATTTGTGAGCCGCCTATAAGCCCAGCGCTGGGTATCGGTATGGGTCACGATACGATACTCTTGCAATAGTCGGAATACTCAGGCTTCATTGGAGAGGATGACCTTCTTATGTACATGCCAGTGAGCACTTCGCTCGTTACTCCTAGCTAGCAAAGCTACAGTATATTATTATTATTATTAATTATTAATTTATTATTATTATTCAATATTATTTATTATCATTACTATCATGGTTATTTATTATTATTATTATTATTTATACGCACAGTTAAAAGAATACCAAACATAATAATATTATTTATTCAGATTAATATTTATTATTTAAACCTACTTGTAGACGCATGCAAATTATTTACTATAGCAGAATCTCCATAATAAAATAGGGATCCATTTTTCATTTAAATAATAGTTCACCTCCCCCTCTATTCTTCCTGTTCTATGGGATTTTTGTAGGTGCAGTTTCCTCCTTCTTTGGTGGTATTGTGAACTCATGGACTTGCTGACTTCTCCATTTTTGGCGGGAATACCCAAAGAAGACCCATAGGACAATTATCCGAAATGACATGATGTAATCTTTTCCTATGGAAGAATCTGGAGTGTTGGTTTACGCAATATCGCCGAGTAACTCAAGCATTACAGTGTTTGCCTTGTTTTATGTTCTCTAGGAGCATTTCTTCTTTTGGAAATGATGGTTGTTGCTGCTGTAACGAAGTCGGGGTTTGGCAAGAGCGCTGCGCTCACTCAGCTGTCCCTGTGACTTTGGTCAGAGACTTGAGAAGTCCCTTCATCTTCCCCTCTCGAAAGAATAAGACCCTCCTTTTTTTTTTTTGGGGTTTTGTACCCTTTAAAGCCCCCCTCATACATGCTGCTGGGGTTGTTGTTGTTGTTGTTTGTATTCCGACTCTTCATGTGATCCTCTCTTGTGTGTTGGGAACTATGGTTCTCCTTGAAGATGATTCAGGGCCCCCCCATATTCTCTCCCTCTTCTTTCTTGGGGGGTTTCGTAGTCATCCTATAAAAGTTCTAATATAAGTTATCTGCTAACTTTTGTTTTTTTTGCAAACTTACGCTATCTATTCCAGAGTCTATTAAACTTTCTTGTATGCGGATGGAAGCTCAGTTAGATAAACAACTCATTTGGAACAAACGGAGCACTGTTCAGCAAGCAGATCGAATCCTTAAATCTTCCCCATTAACATCACGAACTCTTGCTAAGAGTAAACTGAAAGAAGTTCTTCTTTTTTCTTAAATCTTTAAAATTTCCCTAATTTGACTCCTCAGGTTGGGAGCTGTAAGCTCCTCGATCGAACGGCAATTAAAACTTTGAAAGCAATCTCCCCAATTGGATTTGATGGTTGCTTACAATATCATGGGGAAGGGACGGAAGCCATATTCTTACGCGTTCTTTTGGAGTTCATCCACTCCATTAAGTTTTGAAAACGGTAATCGTAGTGTGTAACCAAGTCATCATATTATGCAAATCTACTTTGGAATAGCGCCAATAGGTAGACTGGTCTTTGGAGTCCCCCCCAACGGAGGGGGAGATCTGTGGGGGTACATATCTTGTCGTCGGGGTTGAGGTTTCCTGACCTTCCTCTTTCCCATCGGAGTTTTCGAATTTTCTTCTCTTCTAATTGAGATTTGGGGGACGAGGGGGAAACTGCAGCTGCTTTTACTGTAGTACTTGAACTTCCGCCCTAACCGCCTCCCGGTCTTAAAACCGGGAGAAAATCTTTTATTTATGGCTGGGCATCTAGGTGAAGTCTTC
>JABUQX010045928.1:0-25000 GCA_015478945.1 Trachelipus rathkii
ATTAACACTCTTACAAGTACCGATTTTTTCCTAATTTCAACATTTGAAATTATTTGTCTAATTCTTAAAATTGATGTTTTAACGGTATTTTTAGGCATTTGAAAAATAATGTTGTTCACTTGAAATACAATCAAAAAGCAGAAAACGCGAATTTAGTAATAGTTCTTTGTGCTTAATTGACGTTTTAATGCTTCGGACAAATTTTTTTTTTTCGCCAAAAAATTTTTTTGTTTTTTTTTTTTTTTTTTTTAAAAACCAAATTTTATTTTTTCCCAAATTAAATTAGTGAAAGGAAAAACCTGTTTTCAATAAAAATTCTGTAACTTCAAAATTACGCTTTTTCTTAAATTTTCACATCTCTTAATTTTAAGAAAACTCTTAAATCAGTACCCTATTTTCCAAATTTCAAGCATTCTCAATATTTTAATTCTTAACAGATTGAGAGTCTCTTACACGATTATTTGAGCATTGTGAAAAAATGTCTTTCCATAAATGTCAACTATATTTAAATGAGAAAATTTCAATAAGATCAAAATGTCTTTCCATAAATGTCAACTATATTTAAATGAGAAAATTTCAATATATTTATATAATAAATATGCCGAGGCATTGTGTGACACAACCTTTATATACATCAAAAAAAGATCTTAACTTCTACAAATACGCATTTTTCGTACATTTTCACATTACAATTTTAAACTCTTAAAAGGACAATTTTTCCTAAATGTTCCGAACATTGAAGATGTATTTGGAACTCTCTAAATTGAGTTCATTTAACGGATTTTATAGCACTTGAAAAAAAATAATGTGTTTCCCACATTGAAATGCAACTTTCAAAAAGCCGGAAAACATGACTTGTTAATACGTTATTTAGTTGTCAGTTACACTTGACGTTTTTTAAGAAATTTCAATATATGATTATATACCAAATATTTCACTAGTAGTGAAAAGCTGTTCTTAATAAAAGATTTCAACTTCTAAATTACGCTTTTTACTAAATTTTCACACATAACAATTTTAGAACTCTTAAAGTCGATATCTTCCTAAATAGTCAATCACTTTAGAAATTATTCTGGTAATCTCATTAATGAGTTTTTTAACGGCACATCTTTAGCATTAAAGAAATAATGTTGTTCGATGTGAAATGCCAATTTTCAGAAAGCTAGAAAAGCGAAGTTATCAATAGTTTTACGGTTTCATTAATGACGTTATTTCTAAAGAGCAATTCATATTTCTTAATTTTGATAAATACCCAACATACTTTCACTAGTGTGAAAACCTGTTCTTAATAAAAAAGCAATTTAACTCTCTAAACTTACTGCTTTTTCTAAATTTTCATCATTCACAAACCTTTTAAAACGTGCGTTAAAAGTACGATTTTCCATAATATTCAAACGAGTTAAAATTTTAACATATAAAATTAATAAAAATGAGTTTTAACCGTTCATTTTTAAGAAGCATTTGAAAAAATAATGTGTTTCCATTGAAATCGCAATTTCTTCAGAAAAGCAGAAAGGCGAAGTTTTAATTCAGTTTTACGGTGCTTAACTTGAACGTTTATTTAATGAAATAGTCATATCTCTGTTTTTAATATACACAAATACCTTTCACTTAGTTGAAAACCTTTTTAATAAAAAAATTTAACTTTCTAAAATTACGCTTTTTCTAAATTCTCACATTACAAATTTAGAACTCTTAAAAGACGATTTTCCTCATTTTCAACATTTGAAATTATTTGATGGTAATCTTAAATATTAGTTTTTAACGGATTTTCGCATTTGAAAACATAATGTTGTTTGCATGACATACATACTTCAAAAAGTGCAGAAAAAAAGCCGAATTGTTAACTAGTTTATTGGTGTCTTAAATTGACGTTTTTTAATGAAATTTCAATATTTGTTTTTATATACCAAATATTTCATTAGTTGTGAAAACCTGTTTTAATAAAAAATTTTTACTTCTAAAATTACGCTTTTTCTTAAATTTTCACATTACAAATTTAGAACTCTTAAAGTACAATTTTTCCTAAATTCACCATCGTTATATTATTTGCATTTTTTCAAAGATTAAAGTTATTTTTAACGGAATTTTTTTCAATTGAAAAGATACTGTCGTGGATTCGAAGTGCAATTTCAAAAGCAGAAAAGCGATGTTATAGTTTTAGGTGTCTTAACATTGACGTTTTTTTGAATTGAAATCTTCAATATTTGTTTTCTCATAAACCAAATATTCCATTACTGTAGTCGAAACACCTTATTAATAAAAATCATTTTACTCTAAATTACGCATTTTTCTTAACATTCTTCACATACAATTTAAACTCTCTGCTCAGTAGTGTGTCCTAAAAATCAAAGCATATTCTGCATAACGAAAGCTCTGAATTGAGCACACCATTTTCATTTTCTAAATTTCGGTGAATGTCTATGGATTTTTTGATAGATTAAAATGCAATCTGTCAAAAAGCAGAAAGCGAAATTATTAATATTTTAGGTGTCTTACATTGACGTTTTTAAATGAAATACTTACTTTATTTTAACTTTATATAATAAGCTTTACATAAACTTTGAAAACCTGTACTTCAATCTAAAAAAATTTTAACTTCTAAAATTACGCTTTTCTTAAATTTTTCACATTACAAATAGAACGCCTTAAAATTACGTTTTTCCTAAATTTCAACATTTGAAATTATGTTAATTCTTAAAATTGAGAGTTTTTAACGGGATTTTTTGCATTTGAAAAAAATAAACTAGTATCATTGAAATGCCCAATTCCTAAACAGCCAGAAAACGCGAATGTTCATAGTTTTACGCCTGCCGCCCCCTCCCGCCGACCACACCCCTGTACCTACCATCACTGCCAGCCCCCGACTCCGCCCTGCCCACGCTACGGCCCGGCGCACCCACCCAGTCAGAGTGGTAAGTCGTGTGTTCTTTAAATTGACGTTTTTTAATGAAATTCAATATTTGTGTCTTTATATACCAAAATTTCATTAGTAGTGAAAACCTTTTTTAATAAAAAAGTCAGTGTACCTTCTAAAATTAGGCTTTTTGCTTCAATTTTCACATTACAAACTTCCTAGAACTCTCTTAAAGAACGTTTACAGAATGTTTCCCTAATTATCACACATTTTGCCAATTATGGGGTATTCTCATAAAATTGAGTCTTTTAACGTGGTTATTTTTAGCAGTTGAACAAAAAATGTGTGTTCATGGAAATGACAATTATCGAATAAAGCGAAGAAGCGAAGTGCCGTTAATCGGTTTTCTAGGGTGTCTAAAATTGACGTTTTTTAATGAAATTTCAATATTTGTTTTTATATACCAAATATTTCATTAGTTGTGAAAACCTGTTTTAATAAAAAATTATAACCTTCTAAAATTACGCTTTTCTTAAAATTTCTCACGATTACAAATTTATAACTCTATAAGTACCGATTTGTACTCAGACATTTCCAACAATTTGAATTATTGTAATCTAAAATTGACGTGTCGTGTTACGGATTTTCAAGCATATTGAAAAATAATGTGTTTCATTGAAATAAAATATTTCCAAAAGCAGAAAACCGAATTTTCGTGGTAAGTAGTATAGTTTCGGGTGTCTTTAGTTGACGTTTTTACATGAAATTTCAATATTTGGTGTGTTTAGATGTACGCGAAAATATTTCATAACTAGTTAGAAAATCCTGCGTGCTATAATAAAATTACTCTAAAGATTAACGCCTTTATTTCTTACTATTTTCACCACTGTACAAATTACGAAAACTCTGCTAAGAAGTACAATTTTTCCGTACAATTTCCACACTTTGATTGAGTATTTGTTGCTATTCTTAAAATAAAAGTTATTTACGGAAAAGTTCTTTAGCATTATGAAAGTAATCAAATGAATGTTTCCATTGGAAATGAACGTTCAAAAAGAGAAAAGCGTATTTGTTACATATTTCTAGAGTGTCCTTAGGAACAGTTGAACGGTGTATTTACATAGAAATCTTCCAAATATTTGCTTTTTAAGTAAGACCAACAGATTGTCAGCGTAGTGTGCACACAACCTGTTTATAGATTAAAAAAATTTACTCTTAAATTACCTTCTTCCTGATTACAATTTTCAGACATTACAACACATTAGAACTCTTAAAAAGTACCGATCTTCTTCACTAAATTTCACATTTGAAATCTATTTGTTAATTCTCTTAAAATTGAGCGTATTTTACCCGGATTTGACGCATTTGACAAAGGGCAACTGATATGTTCTGATTACACATGCAATTTCACAGAAAAGCAGAAAGCGAATTAATATAAATAGTTTTAGGTGTCTTAATTGATGTTTTTTAATGACAGAGACATCTTCAAATTTGTTTTTGTTATACTAATAAATATGCGATGGTAGTGAAACCAGTGTACCATTAATAAAATCTCTAACTCTAAGATTCACGCTTTTCTTAAAATATTATACACGATTACGAGAATTTAGACTCGTTAAAAGACATTTTCGCTTAAATTTCACATCATATATACCAATTATTTTATTAATTCTTAAAATAATAGTCTTCTAACGGGCATTTTGCATTTGAAAAAAACCTGTTTCATTGAAATGCAAGTATCAAATAGAAGCAGAAAAGCGAATGTGTAATGTTTCTACGTCTGCGTTGAACAGACGTTTATTTACAGAACATTTTCGCGATATTCTACTCTATGTTACCCATGCCTATACCCAATATCCGTACGTAGTGAAAAATACTGTAGTTATACATAAAACTTTCTATTCTAAATATTTCATTACCAACTTTTTTTCACAAATTTAAACACAACTTGAAAAGTAACGAGTTCTTCGCTTAGAGTATTCACCATTGTGAAATATATTGTATATATCATAAATTTTAGTTTTCACGGATTAGCATTTGAAACATATTGTTCATTGAATGCATTGTCAAAAAGCAGAAAAGCGAATCTTTTAATAGTTTTAGGAGGTGTCTTACTTTGACGTTTTTTAATGAAAATTATCAATATTTGTATTCTTATTATACCAAATATTTCATTAGTTGTGAAAACCTGTTTTAATAAAAAAATTTTAACTTCTAAAATTACGCTTTTTCTTAAATTTTCACATTACAAATTTAGAACTCTTACAAAAGTAGCGATTCTTTCCTAAATTCTCAAGCATTTGAATATCTTGTAATTCTTAACAATGAGTTTTTAAGATTTTCCGCATTTGAAAAACATAATCGTGTTCATGAAATACAATTTCAACAAAGCAGAAAAGCGAATTTGTTAATAGTTTTTGGTGTCTTAAATTGACGTTTTTTAATGAAATTTCAATATTTGTTTTTTTTACCAAATTATTAATAGTGAAAACCTGTTATAATAAAAAAATTTAACTTCTAAAATTACGCTTTTTCTTAAATTTCACATTACAAATTTAGAACTCTTAAAAGTACGATTTTTCCTAAATTTCAACATTTGAAATTATTTGGTAATTCTTAAAATTGAGTTTTTAACGGGATTTTAAGCATTTGAAAAAATAATGTTTTATTAATAGTTTTAAAAGCAGAAAAGCGAATTTGTTAATAGTTTTAGGTGTCTTAAATTGACGTTTTTTAATGAAATTTCAATATTTGTTTTTATATAATAAATATTGCATTGGTAGTGAAAACCTGTTTTAATAAAAAATTTTAACTTCTAAAATTACGCTTTTTCTTAAATTTTCACATTACAAATTTAGAACTCTTAAAAGTACGATTTTTCCTAAATTTCAACATTTGAAATTATTAGGACTCTTTAAAATGGTGTTTTACGGGATTTTAGCATTGAAAAAAAATGTGTTTCATTGAAATGCAATTTCAAAAAGCAGAAAAGCGAATTTGTTAATAGTTTTAAGTGTCTTAAATTGACGTTTTTTAATGAAATTTCAATATTTGTTTTTATATACCAAATATTTCATTAGTTGTGAAAAGCTGTTTTAATAAAAAATTTTAACTTCTAAAATTACGCTTTTCCTTTAAATTTTAACATTACCAAATTTAGAACTCCTAAAGTACGATTTTTCCTAATTTCAACATTTAAAATCATTTGTAATTCATAAATTGAGTTTTTAACGAATTTTCAGCATTTGAAAAATATGTTTTCATTGAAAGTGCAATTCAAAAAGCAGAAAAGCGAAGTTGTTATAGGTCTTTAGGTTGTCTTAAAATGCGGTTTCTCAATTATTATTTCTTATTTGTTTTTATATACCAAATATTTCGATAGTTGGTGTGAAAACCTGTTTAATAAAAAAATTAAACTTCTAAAATTACGCTTTTCTTCAATTTTCACATACAAATTTAGAACTCTTAAAAGTACGATTTTTCCTAAATTTCAACATTTGAAATTATTTGGTAATTCTTAAAATTGAGTTTTAAACGGTATTTTTAGCATTTGAAAAAATATGTGGTTGTCATTGTCAAATGCAATTCAAAAAGCGAAAACGAAGTTGCTTAATAGTTTTAGGTGGCTTAATTACGTTTTTTAATGAAATTTCAATATTGTTTTATAACCAAATATTCAATACAGTAGTGAAAAACCTGTTTATAATAAAAAATTTTACTTCTAAAATTTACGCTTTTTATATAAATCAAACCATTACAACATTAAACTCTTAAAAGTACGGATTTTTCCCTAAATTTCTAAATATTTATTATTCTGGGTATTTCATAAATAACTCTGAGTTTTTAACGGCATTTTTAGCATTTGAAAAAAATAATTGTGTTTCTTCGAAATGCCAATTTCAGCAAAAGCAGAAAAATGCAATTCGTTATAGTTTAGGTTTCTTATTCGACGATTTTTAATGAAAATGTTCAATATTTGTTTCTATATACCAAATATTTCATTAGTTGTGAAAACCTGTTTTAATAAAAAATTTTTACTTCTTAAATTACGTTACTCTTGTTCTTAAATTTTCACATTTTAACCAAACTTGAGGAACTCTTAAAAGTACGAATTTTTCCTAAATTTCAATATATGAAATTATTTTGATAATTCATAAAATTGATTTTTAATGCGGGATTTTATGCATTTGAAAAATAATGTGTCTCATTGAAATGAATTGAAAAAGCAGAAAAAAGCGAAGATTTGTTCATAGTTTAGTGAGTCATAAATTGACGTTTTTTAAATGAAATTCATATGTTTTATATAATAAATAGTGCATTGGTAGATGGAAAACTGTTTAACTAAACAAATTTTAACGTTCTTAAAATTACGCTTTTTCTTAATTTTCACATTACAAATAGAACTCTTAAAAGTACATTTTTTCCTAATTGTCAACATTTGAAATTATTTTGGTAATATCTTAAAAATGAGTTTTTAAACGGATTTTGTTTCATTGAAAATAATGTGTTTCACGTACGCAAAGTGCAATTTCAAAAAAGCCAGGAAAAGCGACCGTATTTGTTCAATAGTTTCCTAGGGTCTTAAAATGATTGACTTTTTTAAGGTAAAATTTCAATATTGTTTTATAAAAATGCTTGGAGTGAAAACCTCTGTTTTAAAATAAATAAATTTAAACTTCTAAAATTAAGCTTTTCTTAAATTCACATACCAAATTTAGAACTCTTAAAACTGAACTTCAGTCTGAAATTTTTCAACATTTGAAATTAATTCGTTCATTTCTTACAATATTTTTAACGATTTTTAGCATTTTAAAGAAAATAATGATGTTCTTTTTAAAAATGCATTTACAAAATAGAACTGGTTAAAGCGAATTTCGCTTGAGTGATACGCATCCTATAAATTGACGTTTCTTTAATGGATAATTTCAATATTTTTGTTTATATACCAAATATTTAATTAGTCTGCTTGAACAACCTGTATTTTAATCACAGAAAATCTCTTAACAATCTAAAATAACGCTTTTTCTTATAATTTCACATTACAAATTAGAACTCTTAAAAGTAAGAATTTTCCTAAATTTCAACCATTTGAAATATTGTAATGTCTTAAAAATGAGTTTCTTAAACGATGGATTTTGTAGCATTGAAAAAATATAATTTTTCATTGAATAAACAATATTATACAGCGATTTTGTTAGTATGGTTACGTTTTCTGAAATCGATGTTTTTAATGAAAATTCATTATTTGTTTTTATATAACCATCAAATATCTGCTCCATTAGTTGTGATTACCTGTTTTAATAAAAAATTTTAACTTCTAAAAACAATTTACACTTTTCTTAATTTCACATTACAAATTTCGAACTCTTAAAAAGTACGATTTTTCCTAAATTTCAACATTATTTACACTTATTGCGTATTTCTTAAAATATAAGTTTTTATTGGATTTTTTTCATTTGAAAAAAAAAAGTTTTCTTTGAAAAGCAATTTAAAAAAAAAAAAAAAGCGAATTTAGTTAATAGTTTTAGTGTCTTAAATTGAACGTTTTTATAAATTTCATATTTGTTCATCTTCATTATATACCCACATGATGGCTCATTAGTGTGAAAACCTATTTTAATAAAAAAATTTAACTTCTCAAAAAATTACGCTTTTTCTTAAATTTTCACATTACAAAGTACTAAGAACTCATAAAAGTACGATTTTTCCTAAATTTCAACATTTGAAATTAATTGGTAAATCTTAAAATTGAGTTTTTAACGGTATTTTCAGCATTTGAAAAAATAATGTGTTTCATTGAAATGCAATTTCAAAAAGCAGAAAAGCGAATTTATTAATAGTTTTAGGTGTCTTAAAATGACGTTTTTTAATGAAATTTCAATATTTGTTTTTATATACCAAATATTTCATTAGTAGTGAAAAGCTGTTTTAATAAAAAAAATTTACTTCTAAAATTACGCTTTTTCTTAAATTTTCACATTACAAATTTAGAACTCTTAAAAGTACGATTTTTCCTTAATCTCAACATTTGAAATTATTTGGGTATTCTTAAATGAGTTGTTAACGGTATTTTTAGCATTTGAAAAAATAATGGTTATGAAATACGATTTCAAAAGCAGAAAAGCGGAAGTTGTTTCAACTGAAAAGAATATAAAATTGACGTTTTTTAATGAAATTTCAATATTTGTTTTTATATACCAAATATTTCATTAGTTGTGAAAACCTGTTTTAATAAAAAATTTTAACTTCTAAAATTACGCTTTTTCTTAAATTTTCACATTACAAATTTAGAACTCTTAAAAGTACGATTTTTCCTAAATTTCAACATTTGAAATTATTTGGTAAATCTTAAAATTGATGTTTAACTGAGATTTCTTAGCATGAAAAAAATAATATGTATTCATTTGAAAGCGCAATTCAAAAGCAGAAAAAGTGAAGTTTGATAAATAGTTTTAGGTTCTTAAATTGTCGTTTTTAATGAAAATTAAATATTTGTTTTTATATACACCAAATATTTCCATTAGTAGTGAAAAACCTGTTATACATAAAAAATTTTTACTTCGAGAATTAGCTTTGTCCGTTGTAATTTCACATTACAAATTTAAACTCTGTAAACGTACGATTTTTCCGTAACTTTCAACATTTGAAATTATTTGGTAATTCTTAAAATTGAGTTTTTAACGGTATTTCTTCAGCATTTGAAAAAATAATGTGTTTCATTGAAATGCAATTTCAAAAAGCAGAAAAGCGAATTTGTTAATAGTTTTAGGGGTCTTAAATTGACGTTTTTTAATGAAATTTCAATATTTGTTTTTATATACCAAATATTTCATTAGTTGTGAAAACCTGTTTTAATAAAAAGTTTTAACTTCTGAAATTACGCTTTTTCTTAAATTTTCACATTACAAATTTAGAACTCTTAAAAGTACGATTTTTCCTAAATTTCAACATTTGAAATTATTTGGTAAATCTTAAAATTGAGTTTTTAACGGTATTTTCAGCATTTGAAAAAATAATGTGTGTGTTGATTTGAAATGCAATTTCAAAAAGCATGAAAGAGAATTTATTAATTGTTTTAGGTTCTAAATTGACGTTTTTTAAAATTCCAATAATTTTTTTATATAATAAATATTGCATTGGTTGTGAAAACCTGTTTTAATAAAAAATTTTAACTTCTAAAATTACGCTTTTTCTTAAATTTTCACATTACAAATTTAGAACTCTTAAAAGTACGATTTTTCCTAAATTTCAACATTTGAAATTACTTTGGTATTTCTGAAAAATTGACGTTTTTAACCGATTTTATCATTGAAAAACACACAATGTGTTTCACTGAAGGCAATCTAAACAGCAGAAAAGCGAATTTATTAATAGTTTCAGGTGTCTTAAATTGACGTTTTTTAATGAAATTTCAATATTTGTTTTTATATACCAAATATTTAATTAGTTGTGAAAACCTGTTTTAATAAAAAATTTTAACATTCTAAAATAACGCTCTTTCAGGTCCACTAGGATGAGTTCCCATCCATAACTCTGCATAAGGCAAATTTTCATCAATTTCAACATTTGAAGATTTCAAAAGTTGAGCAACACTACTTTGTAATCCTCTTGCTCCCCAGGCATAATTTTGTGCTTTGCAAATCAATTCCAATATACAATAAAAGTCTTGATAAAAAATCTTTTTAATAAAAAATATAATAATAATAATAATAATAATACTGAATAATTAATAAAATAATATAAATAAAAAATAAAATAATAAAAAAGAAAAATAATAAAAAAATAAAATAAAAAAAAATAAAATTTTTTTTTTTTTTTTTTTTTTTTTTTCTTTGAGTAAGTGGGAACAGAACCTCCACACACACAGGTAATTCGGACCTAATGTATCAGTAAACCCTAATTAACCAGAAGTGAAGTCCAATAAACAAACATGTTATAAATGCACCGTACTGAAATTGGTTAAATATCTATAGCTTAAAGATGTTTAGTTCCAAAGGAAGCGCCAAAACCTTAGTCACTAATGGAACAGTGAGTAAGATTCAGACAAGGATTTGATAATTGGAAAGTGATGCCTGGAAAAGGTATATTGACACGTCTAGGAAACTTGCTTGTAAGGGCAAGATGGTTTTGAAAACCCACAAAGCTTATGAACAACTATTAATAGGGCAATTTGGAAGGAGAAAATTGGACAGGTCGGGGGGATTCTTCCAGCCAAATCATGAAAGAAAACATGGGAGTATCTTGGTATGACCCAGATTATAATCAGTTCAAGACCACCTCCAGTGAAGGCAACCTCTTTTCTATAAGTAGAACCCATGAAACTGAGGAGATCCAGTTTGATATTATATATATATAGACTTCAGCAAAGCCTTTTATAAGGTTCCCCATAAAGGCTGATGACCAAATTTAATTGCAATGTGGGTATAATCGGTGAGTGGTACTAGTTGATTAGAGTGGTTTGTGAAATAAATAACCAGTGGTGGTATCAAACTAATATGGCAAAAATCAAAGTCATCCATCGGAAAGATAGTTGAAATGAGGGTGTCCCACATGTTTAATCCTGGAGCCCAACTATTGTTCCTTCATATATATAATGATGTAACCCAGGGAACTGGTCAATCCAAGTTTTCTAAGTTTTGCGATGATACCAATAGTGGCACCACAGTTAGGAATAGTGAAAGATGTATAAAATTAGGAAAAATTTTCCTTTTCAATTTAATCTTGATAAATTTCTTGTGGGAGATAAGTGGCAAATTGAAATTTTTAATAGGTAAAAAGGTTGTAAGGTTTTCTTTCACCTCCAAGGTGTTTAACTCAAGGTACAAAGTTTGTAACTACAATATGATGGGCAATTGGCTTGGTCCCTGTGGACCACGAAAAAGATTTAGGTGTGATATAAGCAGTAATTTTGAAAGTAGCTAATCATTGTTTTTGGAAGCTAGGAATAAAGCTAATAAAGAAAACTTTAATAATAAATTACAATGTTGTTTACAAGAGCGAAGAAGTAATAAGTAAACTTATACATAGAATCTATCCTTAGCCAGTAATAGAGTTTTGTGCACGAAGTTTTTGGGCCCCATTACTTACAGAAAGACTTAATATGCTAGAGAGAGTTGCAACATTAGGCAGACCAAGGATGAATTCCTGGGTTTTGAGGGTGAGAAGATATGAGGAAGAGGCTGAAGCGAGTTGGAATGTTTTTCTGTTGAAGGCGATTTCTCAAGGGGATAATGATACAAGTCTACAAAATAATTTACCTCTATTGATAATACAGAGACAATATAATTCTTTCATAGTAAAGAAGCCAATGGACACGGTTGCACCCAGGTGCATATATTAAGTAAAATTAAGAGAAAACATAGTTAACCCGTATCTTTGATTAAGAAGAGTATGCATTCAGTAATAGGGTTTGTTAAATTTTTGAATGATTTTAGCCACAGGAGGTTCGTTAGTTGGACCCTCGACTTGCAACATTTTTAAAAGAAAGGGGTTGGTAGGGTATTATGTATGGGTTTTGGTATCATACTAATATATTTTAAGACGAAGCCAAAGTTGTGGGTTTTTTTTAGTTTTATACGGTAGTTATTTAATGTAGACCTGCATGTGTGACCATTAAACTTAGTTATTTAATGCCATGTGGCAGTTGTTTTGGGTATCATATATCATTAATATATATATATATTTATATATATATATATATATTATATATTTATATATAATATTATATATAATATATATATATATTATATATATATATATTAATATATAATAATATATATATATAATATATATATAGTATAGCTATATATATATATATATATTAAAATTATATAATTAGTATATATATTTTAATATATAATATATTTTATATATAATAATATATATATGATATATATATATATATAATATATATATATATAAATATATTTATGAGGGGGTAAAAACAATTTGAAATTTGCCCGATTGAACGGATTTAGAGCCAAATTTTTTGCCGATGAACCGATGACTGATTAATTTGAAAAAAAACTATTTTAAAATATTTTCCTCTCTCTTTTCTCTCTCATCTCTCTATATAAGTATTTATATATATATATATATAATATAATATTATATATAATATATATATATATATATATATAATATATATATATATCAAATTTTTTTCAGACAGTAGAAAGTATTATTATATTTATATATAAAAAATAATATTATATATATATATATATATATTATATTATATATATATATAATATATAAGGCCCTGTAGAAACAGGGGGGTCAAGGGGTTCAACCTCCAGAAATTATTTTAGCGCGATCAAAATTTTTTTGATTCTTTTTAAGTCTAATAATAATAATAATAACTCATAAATAGATAAATATTACTAACAATGAATAAAAATTATAGATAATAATTTTTTTTAATGAATAATGAATAATTGATAATGATAAAGATAATGATAATGATACAGTGATTAATGATAAATAATAAAATATAAATAATTAATATAATAATAATAATATAATATAATAATAATAATAATAATAATAATAATGATAATAATAGTTTTCTTCAATGACTTTTTTATTTTCTTATTTTTATGAATAATTGAGGGTGAGACATACTTGTTGTCCGTTAACGATTTCTTTAGGTCAGTGGCTTGTTCCTCATACAATGTTTAAAATATTTAGACCAGGGACCTTAAATATACAGCGTTTTCCAAGTTGCGATGATAGCAAATTTGGCTTTACTTCAGTAAGCAATAATTGAGTGGATGTATAAGATTTAAAGAAGATAGGAAGGTCCAGCTGTTAATCGTTGAATGGGATCAAGAGTTCATTCCTTTCTTCCAGCTAATCTTTCTTTTCTCATTCATTTCCTTCTAAAACTAAATCTTTCTTTCCTCCAAATAACTCCCATGGTTTCCGATTTTGTGCTTGTCTCTGTCATTCAGGCGTAGAGGACAAGTGCCTTATTCGGTGGGTGGAAAATCTCGTCCTCCTATCCACTCTCCGCTAAATTTTTTCATTCAGGTTACGAAATCCGTTGCAAGGATACTCTTCGACGAGCAAAAGCGGGCTTTTCATCAAAGGAAAGTGCGCTAAACCTCCTGTTCTCCTTACTGACAATCCTTTTCCTCTCTACGCAACTTTCTGTAAATTTCTCCCTTTTCCTCCTCTTATTCGATCTTGAAAGACTTGTGTTTTTTCCTAATTTCTCCCTTCCAAAGCTGAAAAGTGTCCTTGATCTCTTCGGCTCTCTCGCTGAAACTTAATATATCCTGATGTCTCAAAACTGAGCCTATTTTCCTCAGTGGTTTTTTTGGAAACTCTCCAATTGTCCCCCAAACGCAAATTCGAAAAAAAGGAAGCCCCGCTCTGCATTCTTTCTAACTAACCGCCCCTGTAACTTCCTCAACATTGGTATTCCCTAATCTAAGATTTGGAAACCTTCTCAACTCCTTCTTAATTTCGATCCTGAAAAACTCATATTCCCGATCCGCCAGTAACGCGCTCTTTCGTCTGCAGCGAAGTCCCTTTGACTTGGCGATATAAATTCCTATTTAACCCGATTTTATGGTTTTTTTCCGCTCTTAGGAACTACGGTGAGACTTGCGTGGGTGGCGCTTGACAAAATATCCAAAAGCATGCTGACCTCGAGGTTAATGGCATCTTCATGCTCCTCCAAGCTTCCTCCCTTTTGGGTTTCCATCCTTCTCTTGCTTACTTTATGTCGTTAGCTTTCTTTCAAAATCCCGCTCAAAATAATCGGCCTGTTCTGTTGATGGGGGCACCTTTCCTCAGCGGGTTCTGTGTGTGTTTCGCTTTAGTCTTTGCTAACTTTATTACTACTTTTCATTAATGATCTTTCACCTTGCACCTCTAAACTCCTAACTCCACTCAAATATTCCGATGAACTCGACCCTTTCATTCTTTAAACTCCATATATCAATTCTACTTCCCGTGTCTTTTTAACTTCTATGAAATTGGCCTCTCGTCCTTAATCTTTCCCGAATTTTTATTCTTGCTGATATGATAGAAAATAGCTTTTTGTGAAAATTTCAATTCTTTATAAAATACCCACTTCTTTACAAATTCCTTTTTTCCAAAATACCCTTCCTAAACTTTCCTATCTTCTTTTTCGACGGTTCCTTCGTCCGTGTCTCCTGTTTGACAATAATTAAAACATCCCTTGCTTAACATGAACACAATAAATGTCTTTGAGAACTCAATCAACAAATGGTTGCCCCTAGGGCGGGCCTCAAAGAACGGAAGTTTTCTGTTGTTTAGACTGTGAGATTTTCCTCCTTTTCTCAGTTTGCCTCCAGCTTATTACAAGGATCTCCATCCGCCCCTTTGTATGGAGTGCCCTTCGCTTCTCTGATCTGGGGGGGGGGGGCTCTGGGTTTCACCCGCTTTTTGGACAAGGTTCGAGTCAACGGCAAAAAGGCTTAAAACTTGTTTCTGTATAACTTCTCAGTTGCACCTTGAACCCTCTATCTTTCTGCGGCGCGATGTGGTGTTGTTTATCCTTTAATCCATACGTAACCCTCTTGAAAAAAAAGTGGCAAAGTGGCCTGCGAGGGAAACTTAATCACTGCGTAACACAACACTTTTTAACCGAACGCCTCCCGTTAGCACAAAGGTGCTTGTATCTGCCATGAGTATGTGTGTTTGCCAAATTGGTAAACTCCAGGTAGTTGCTTGTTGCTTTCCTTTTCTTTCCCCACCAAAGCTCGGTCAAACGCAGGATCCTTTACAAATTATGTATTCCTACTGAATTTTACTCTCCTCATACTTTAAAGCCTGCGTTTCTGTGCTCACTCATATGCGGTATTTGCGCTCAGAGGGAAGAAGGCGATTTTCTCAGAGGGGTACATGCTCAATCTACAAAATGTATTTACATGCTATTGATAATACACAAAGAGACACCAATTAAATTTTTTTCATAGTAGAAAAAGTGGACCCAGGTGACAGAGGGGCAGTAAAAAGAAAATTAAAAAGAAAGCATGCTATCTTGATATAAGAAAAAAGCATGCATTCAGTAAATAGGGGTTTGTTAAATTTTTGGATATGGTCCGTTGTCAGATGAGGGTTTTGAGTGTGTACTTGAATTTGCAACATTTAAAGAAAGGGTTAGAATTTTGTTTTAATGGATGGGTTTGGGTTATCATATAAATGATTATTGACGAAAGCCAAAATTGGGCGGTTTTGTTTATAGTAGTTTATTAATGTTAGATGGCATGTGTTACCTTTATACTTTGAAATATTTAATGCATAATATTTGTTTTGGGTTACATATATTTTTTTAATATATTATATTATATTATTATCATTATAATTTTGACTAAGCCCAAATTTGGTGATTTGTGTAGTTACAACAATTTTGGACAAGCCCTAGGGTGGGCTTTGTGGATTTTGCATGAGCCCATTCGTTTTTGGGTTTAGTGGGTTTGACTTGGGACAGTCTTTCGATAGGCCCATGTGGGCTTTTCTACTGTCCTCTATATTTTCTTAATGTTCTTAATTGAGAGAGTACTTACAACCCCTCCCTTGAAATAGGGCTTGCCCCGTGTGGTTGGGTGACAACTTGTATAAAAAAATCCTTGAATACGGCAGAAATATCGTGGCACAATGAACTTAAATTCCCTGCCTATTTCCCCCCATCCAAAACATCATTCAAGAATTTAAATTCCCCAAAAATCGAAGTCCTCTTTCAAACATTACCCTCCAGATGGATCATTTCCCGTCAACCAACACAAAGTTTTGACTCTTTTCAAACTTAAAGTTTAACCTTTAGACTTCTTAGTTAACTCAACCAGCATAAAATCCTAGCATAGCTGGCTCTTCTACCACAATTCCACTCCATACGAATTACAAATCCTTCTTCCTCGCTCTCATTCCTTTTCCACAGCAACACAAAACACATTTCACACCACCACCACTAATTTTCACCATTTTCTTTCATCTTTGTTTTTTCATTACAGCGGAGGCAAATCAACATTTTGCGCTTTCTAAAAATATCATCCCTCACCTCTCTCCTCATCTCCCTCAACATTTATTCCTCTGACAATTTTCATATACAGATACTATTCATACATTTTCGCTGAAGGATAGAAGGGCGCTTAATCTAGCGATCACAGAGCTTCCTCCAAGGCATGCTCTTAGCATTTCATTGGCAAAAAGATACGTGTATTAGCCCCCATAGGCAAGCCCAACCCTAACCTAACCCACCGTCCCTTAGTTCCGCTCTTCTTTTAACGACGCATCAAAGGACATACGATATAGGGCCATAATTTTTTTCTCCTACACATATGGAAATATAAGGGAAAGGGATGTCTGCTAGATGGTTCTGTCTAGAAAGTGGTTAGGCTTAATACATTATTAAAGTTAAATTATGAAATATTTGTCTTGGAGACTGAAGTGGTGAGTATGAAGCGCATAACAGAAAAGGGCGAACATTAGGCACTGGGAAATTGTCCCATACAATACATAATGCAAAATGGTTTTATTATATATATATATATATATAATATATATATATATAAATATATATATTATATAATATATATATATATGATATATATATATATATAATATTATATTATTATATATATTAGTATTATATATATATATAATACTATTATTATTTATTTAATTATTATTATTATTTTATTATTGAGTTTTTTAATATTTATTCAATTGCATTAATATTTTTGTTCATTAATCGGCCAAAATAAATCCCGGGGAAATTGGCCCGATGACGATTGAAAAATTTGGGCTGTTTTTGCGATTGAGATTTCGCCCCATCACTAAATATGATATTACCGTTATATTATATATATATATATATATATTATATATATATATATTATCTATATATATTATAAATATATATATATAATCTATATATAATAATATATACGCGTAAAATTGGGGGGAAATCGTTCCCCAAAGAAATCACCATTTTTTTTTTTAATGAATCATGAAAACTCAAAATTTTAGTGTTAGCACTCTATACTAATGGGTTTTAAACTGAAGAAATTTATATGTGAGACTCCTTTCAGGAATAATGACATAGACGGGATATTCACTTTATTTATGACCACAAAGGAAAGAAGGGTGGTGGTGTCCTGGAATCTAATTGAAATATGTCTATTCAATTCTGTATTTAATGATCTGACCTTTTAAAACTATCATGATAATTGGAACTCGGTAAATGGGTAGAATTATTGCCTTATGTTAATAAATCATTAATAGAAATAGGGCAATTTTATGACCCCTGGCTCAGAGTCCAAAATTAGGAATTGCCGGAATATTGTGGAAAGAAAAATTGAGACACCAGCATGGCCACAGTTTAAAAGAAAAAGGTATATCATTAATGGGTTTTGGAATTCTTAATTTTCCTGGCCATTCCAATGGGAATTCCTTTGTCTAATTACGGACCAGAGTAAAAGTTCCAGTCCTTTTATTAAATGTGTAATACTAGATAACTTTTTTTGAAGCCAGATGGTCCCATTGAACCCCCACAAGACAACCAATCCACTTAATTAAGACTAATTATTTAAACTCTAATGATTGAAAAACGTATGGTGGATAAGCATTAGAGTTGAGGAGAATTTAGGACTTAGTGAACATTAATAATAATTAGTTTTTAATATGAACTTGTGATATCTGGGCCCAAATTGCAAAGTTATAAAGAACAAATCCTAGATTTCCGAAGATGGCGGAATTTAACCAAATTAACGAGACATGCTTAGTAATACTACTGGACTGGGAGAAAGAGCTTTTTTTAAAGACCAACACCCTGGTTTATCATGTGGGAACCATGTTTAAGCAAGTTTTTTAATGAGATATTCAGTAATGTAGTAATGATTTTCAAATAAACCCATTAGGGTGGCCGAAGAGAAGAACCTGTTTGGGTTGGATAATAATGAGAGATAAGAAAGATAAAGAATCGAAATTGAAAAGTTAGATATTTAAAATATTAAAGCGGTAGTAGTTCCCCAGCTGTATTGTGAAAATTATAGGAAAAATAGAAAAACTAAAATTAATAGAAAATAAGAAAAAAGGCAATAGAAAAATCCAGTTTTATTAATTTTAAGCTCAAGGGAATTTACATAAAGACCTGAAGAAGTTTTTTTTTAGCTTTTATAAATTTTAAAAAGTAAGAAGAAACCAATAGGGTTCCTCTTATAAATTGATGAAATTTAGTTTAGTTCAGATAAGGAGTTGGCAACATTTTCAATGCTGTTATTTTGCTTCCATTTTTACTGAGGAAGAAGTTTCATTCGTATACCATTTAGACTAAATAAAGTTTCTTTGAAGGTTTTAACAAATAGACTTACAGAAATTGAATTTGATGTATAAAGAAAATATTACGGTTTTTACTTTTTAGAACGCATTATTGATTCAAGTAAAGCTGCAGGCCTGAATGGTATTAAAATCATGTTAAAATTTGAAACGAGGGTAGTACAGCATTTGCAAAGGCACTGGTATTTATTTTAAGCGATCCTATTAACAGTTGTGAGGTACCAGATACTGAAAACGGCAATTATGTGGTGCCTATTATAGAGAAAGGTTAGTAAGGAAGATTTGGGTCTAATTATAGGCCCAGTTTGCCTAACATCTTCTGGTTTTGTAAGAAGGTTTCCTGAAAATAGTTACTGAAAGGTAGTATTAGTAAGAAATATTTTCTAGAAGATAACAAGGTTATTGTACGACTCCCAGCATGGTTTCCCCAAGAAAGGGTAAGTCTTTTCAAGACAAACCTTTTTAGAATTTATTATGGAATACGTTACTGACTGCAGTTGACCGAGGAGATCCAGTTTAATATATATATTTAGACCCCCTTTAGCAAAGCCTTTTTGATAAGGTTTTCCCCACTAAGGCTGAATGAAAAGATATTGCATATGTGGGTATTGGGTGGAGTGGTACATAGTTTGGATTAAAGAGTGGTTGTGGAATATAGAAATACAGTTTTGTGTAGCAACTAAATGGCCAATAAAGGTCCCATCATGGGAATATTAGTGAAGAGTGGGTGTCCCCCAAGAAAAGGTGGCTTCCGGTACACTGGGGTTTTTTTTTTATGTTTGGCGCCCCGCCAGTCTGGGCCCCCCAACTGTTGTTTTCCTCATATATATAAATGATTTAGACCAGGGACTTAAATGCAAATGTTTCCTAAGTTTTGCTGTTGAAATACCCAAAAGTGGCACCTGCAGTTTTTAGGAATAGTGAAGGATGTATTAAATTCAAAATGTTGATCTTGAAAAGCTTCTTGGGTGGGCAGATAAGTGGCAAATTAAATTTTTATTTAGTAAAATATGTAAGGTTCTTCACCTAGGTTTACTCCAAAATAGAAAGTTTTTTACTATGATATGATGGGGATTGGCCTTTTTGAGTCTTGTGGGAACCGGAAAAAGATTTAGGTGTGAATATATAAAGCAGTAAATTGAAAGTAGCTAATCAGTGTTTTGGAAGCTAGAATTAAGCGAATAAAATGCTGGGCAATATATAAATCGCAATTGTTTGTCTTAACAAGAGCATAGGAAAGTAATAAGTAAACCTAGTATAATAGCCTTTATCGTTAGTCCAAATTATATAAGTATTTGTTGCACAGTTTTTTGGGCCCCCTTAATTAAAGAAAAAGAGCCTCTAGAATGCCTAGAGAGAGGTGCAACGTAGAGCAACAAAGGAAGAATTTCTGGGTTTGAGGGTAAAGTTACGAGGGAGAGGCTGAAAGGAGTTTTTTAGGATGGTTTTAATGTAGAAAGGCGATTTTCTCAGAGGGGACAATGGATCAAGTCTAACAAACTTTTTTACATCTATTTGATAATTGTGAGAATGCCCAATAAATATTCTTTATAGTAGAGCAACGGGACGGAGAACAGGGGCCATAATCAAAGAAAAGTTACGAGAAAGCATGCCATTCTTGATTATAAGAAAGTATGTACATTCACCAAATAGGGTTGTTAAATTGTTGGAATGAATTTCCACAGAACGGTTGTTGGAGTGTGACTTCAAATTTCGCAACATTTAGAGAAAGGTGTTGGGTTAGGTTCTACTGGATGGTTTTTTTTGGGTATCACAATAGTATATTTACAAGCCAAAATTGGCTGGTTTTTAGTTTTTTTATAGTTAAGTTAGTAATGTTTTTATAGCTACTGCATGTGGTGACCCATAACTTAGTTACTTTAAGGCCATGTGGATGGTTTGGGTAACATGTATCATTTTTTTTTTTTTTTTTTTGCCTAAGCCAAATTGCGTGGAAAGTTTTTGGTTGCAGAATTTGAACAAGCCCAGGGGTTGCTTTTTGTGGATATTTTGCCAGAGCAGCATGTTTGGTTAGTGGGTTGACTGGGACAGTCTCGATAGGCCCTCTGTGGCTTCTTTAACCTGCTTCCCTTTTATTTGGTTATGGTTCTTTAATGTTTCTTTTTGTTCTTAAATATTTTTTCTCACATTTAGAATGCTTTTTTTAGAAATAATAAAATATAAAAATCTCGAAATGAATTATATTTTTAAAAAATTTTGAAAAGTTCCGCATTTTCAAAAATTGACTTCGGGTAAAAGCGTCGGTCCAGTGGGCGTCGGGCGAAACCAAGTCATTAAATAATTAATGTTTTGGTTTTTGTGCTTTCAACTTAATTATAATTTAAATAATTTAAGTGTTCAAAGTAGTCTAATAATGTTATAGAGAAATTTAAGTTTGGATAAGAAAAACACAGTTCCTAACAGAACATTTTTTATTTTAACATTTTGCAAAAAGGTTGATTTTTTTAAAATTTTTGAAATTTTTTTTTATTTTCATTTTTTTTGATGCTAAATATGCATTGAAAAAAAAATTATGGTCAATAATTTTAAAATAAATTTCTAATAATAATAATATTTTCAAGCTTTAATAATCTAGAGTCTAGACCTGGGGGAGGTAGGCGGTTGCACATTCTCACTGTGGAAACTTTTTGACGAAAAAATTTTTCACAATTATTCATAATTTAAATTATAACAATCAATTAATATTTTTTTAAATAATAAGTCAATAATAATATTTGCACTTTTTTTTTATAAAAAGCCCCTTTTTTTTTGTTTTTTTTTAATAATTTGGAGTTATGGTTACATCACACTTTCACATGAACTTTTGTTTGTTTTATCTCTTCAACTAGATAGAAAGAAGAGAATAATGTAACTAGAACATTAAAAAAATGTCCGTTTTATAGCCCCTAAACCATACATAAATTTGAATAAATATTATTAAAAACTAAAAAAAATGGACATTTTTTATACAATAATATTTTTTCTGCGGATTTTTACACCGGAAAATTTTGATAAACAACCTTAATAAACTTTTTTTAAAAATAATCTAATATTTTTAATATTCTTTTTACCATGGAAAATGTTAAAAAATAGACTTCCCCAAATCTGCAATCTTTAAGTCAATAAATTCCTGATTATCTTACTTTTCTATACGAGATTCCCACCAGTCTTAGAAATTTTTTTGCAATTTCAAAAAAAAAAATTCTTTTTTAACTTCCGTTTTTAGTGTTTTAACTAGTAGGTTGTTAAGGTTTTGTTATTTACTTAAATTTTTATATATTGTTTTTTTAAAACTATAATCTATTTGCTACTTAAAAAACTTTCCTTGAATAGACATTTATTCTTAATTTTAAAAAATGCTTAAACAATAATTATAAAGTGAACGCTGGTTCTCCCCCTCCGTGACCGATTTTTTCCCCGCCTATTTTTTTATGATAGTATATATATAACTATATTGTATTTAGATTTTGTCTATTTTGTTATAATTATATTTCCCTCTGTATAATAGTATTATATATATATATATTATATATATATATATAGTATATATAATATAATTATTATAATATAATATATTAGTTGAGCAATCCGATACATGGTAATCGGTATTCAGTTGGTATGGTCCGAATTTTTTGAAGTAATCGATAGTATCCTGCAAAATTTTGTTGAGTGTAGTTAATCGGTATTCGGTAAACATTTTGCCTTGATACTCCTTCTACGAATACCAAACCATTTTTGCGTCTTTAAAATATATATGTCCAGGTTAATAAGGCAAAAGATTATAGATTTTTTCCGAAATGGCGATTTTTCTAAATTTTCAGACATGCTTAATTACACTGACTGGATAAAGAGTTTTAAAGACCAAACTGTTTTTATCATGCGTGGGGACCATTTTTATTAACCAAATTTTTATGAATATCAGTAGTAAATGTTTTTAAAGAATAAAACCCATAGGGTTGGCCGAGAGAGAAAAACCCTTTGTTTTTGGTGGAATAGAGGAAGAATTAAGAAAAAGAAAAATTTAAATGAAATTTAGCAGGCAATGTTTTAAAATATTCACGGGGTAAGTAATAGGGAAGATGAATTTTAGAAAATTAAGGAAAATAGGAAAATGAAACTTAACCAGCTCTAATAAGAAGGCCAAAAGAGAACGAGGCCAAAAATTAATTTAGCAATGAAATTGTTAAATTAAGGAACCTGAGAGAAAAGTTTTTTTAGCCTTTTAGATAAAATTTTAAAAGTAAAGAAATAGGACCAATCTGGTCCAATTAAATTGAATGAAACTTTAGAGAGTTCAGATACCTATGGAGTTTGTTCAATATTTTCAATGCTTAATTTTTGCCTTCCAAGTGTTTAACAAGAAGGAAAGATTAGAAATAATAGTTTTTCAGAGACCCCAATCGTTTTTTGTTATGCATGTAACCAAAATAGACTTCAGATTGTGAATTTGTTGTACAAAGATATTAAACGTTTTACGTTTAGATCAATATTTTGTCCAAGTAAGTGCAGCCTGATGGTAATACTATGGTAGAAATTCTGAAAAAAGAGGGGTAGTTTAAGGCATATGCAAAGTGCACTTGTTATTTGCATTTTTTAAAGCGATTTCTAAACATTTGGTGAGGGTTACCAAGATTGAACTGGAAAAACAAGCATAATGTTGTGCCTATTTATAGAAAGGTAGTAAGGAAGAATTTGGGAAATTATAGCCAGTTAGCTTAACATGTCTTCTGTTTTGTAAAGGTTTCTGGAAAAAAGTTACTGAAAGTCCCATATAGAGAAATATTTTAGAAGAATAACATAGGTATTTTTTAATTAGCTGTGCAAATTCAGAAAGGTAGGTCATTGTCCCCGCAAACCTTTCAGAATTTAGCGAATGCAGGCCCGTCGCAATTGACCGAGGCCAATCCGGTTGAGATTACAAATTTAGACTTCATAAAAGCTTTTGATAAGGTTTACGCCACATAAGGGCTCTTCGACTGGCAACTTTTGCCAGTATTGGGTAAAGGTGGATGTTTGGTACATGGTTTTTGATTTAAAGAGTGGTTGCGAAAATAAAAAACAGTGTGTACAACCCTCTAAATGGTAATAATTCATCATGGGAAATAGTGAATGAGTGGTGTCCCAACAGGGTTCAGTGCTGGGGCCAGACATGTTCCTTCATAATTATAAAGATTTAAGAACCAGGACTTAGAATGCAAGGTTTTCCTAAGTTTTGGCAGATGATTACTAAAAGTGGCCCCACCTCAGTTAGGGATTAGTGAAGGGAGTGCATAAAGATTCAAATAGATCTTGGATAACTTCTTTCTTTTGGTGGGCAGCCTAAGTTGGCAAATGAATTTATTTAATAAGTTAAAAGTGAAGTTTCTTTCACCTAGGTTACTCCCAAATAAAATAGTTTTTAACTTACGAATATGAAGTGGGGAGGTGGCTTGAGTCTGGTGACAACGAAAAAAGATTTTTTAGGGTGTGGATTATAAGCAGTAATTTGAAACGTAGCTAAATCAACTCTTTTGGAGCTAGGATAAATAAAAGCCTAAATAAGATGCTGGCATAAATCGCAATGTGTGTTTTAAAAGAGCAAGAAGGTAAGTAAGCTAACCTGTAATAATAGCTTAATGTCTTGTAGCCAAGTAAATGAGAGTTATTGTGCCTAAGTTTTGGTGCCCCCTTTTTTTAAAGAAAGACTTATCTGCCTAAGAGAAGGAGTTGCAAACGAGAGCAACGAAGGGAATTGATTCTGGGTTTTGAGGGTAAGAAAGCTATGGAGGAGAGGCCTTCTGAAAGGGAGTTTAGAATGTCTTTTCTGTAAGAAAGGCCCGAATTTCTCAGAGG